>JANDKJ010000013.1:0-27331 GCA_028551335.1 Armillaria sp. CMW 4456 | reverse complement strand
ATCTGCGCGCGGTGTACTGAAATCACGGAAAGAGACTTTGGAAACGCGCCTCACTGCAGATGACCCGTCACCGTCACCGTTTTGAGTGTTGTCGGATATAACGGGAATTTCAGTTGGCCTTCGAAACTCCGAGGTTCTTGTTCCCGGCAATCCCGCGTTCAGTCGCAGGGTGCAATAAGCTGATATGACAGTATTGGAAGAATCGCGCATAGACGTTAAAGCCAAGTTAAAGCTCGAGAATCCATTAAAATTGCTCGAGAGTGAGCCAAGCTCTGCTGGAATGGAATTTTAGCTGAGTCTTCCATATTGAAGCTTCATGATTCTTCAGCTTAACCACTCTGACTTCCTGATTGGGAAGTGTATAAGAGTGGGTGTGGTTCCCCTTAACAGGTCACCACGAGCAGGCTTCTTGTGAGTTTGAGCTTCCTCGAGGCTTCTTTTACCATTTCATAGCGACGTACATCCATGGAGGATCAGGATGAAGACACGGACATGCGCGGACGTAAATCTATTCGCACGGAAAAGGTACGATGCAGTAATCAGGACTGAACGCTCACGACATCATGCTGAAAAGAGCGGCTGGCAATTCTGCCTATAAAGGCCCTCTACCTCTTGCTGGGAGTAATCATCACCCCATTCGAACAATTCGTCCCTGCAGCCTCACTGGTGACTTACTCGGTCCTGTCACTAACACCGACGACATAAATACACGCCCTTTGATTCGATTTACATCTGCGTTCCTACCCCTTGATCTCTGGATATAATGCACGCCTCTGTCTCTCAATGTTGCCCCGAGTCTTGCGACGCGTCCTCGAGATTTAACAAGTATATGCCTTGCAATATGTTCCAGGTTGAGGGCATGGTTGTCGTCATTACTGGAGCTGGCACTGGTACGTTTCGTCTGACGATCCCCCTTAACGCGCTCTAACATTTTCCCACAGGCATCGGACTCATGATGGCAGCTACCCTTGAAAATAACGGCGCGATTGTATATATCACAGGACGGAGAAAAGACGTCCTCGAAAAAGACGCCAAAGAACACAATGTACGTCGATATTTTGATCTTCCGATGCTCTCACTAAGCTTTCTCTCTCAGCGATTCGGCAATTTGATTCCCCTTGCCGGAGATGTGACTGACCGCGAGAGTCTCCTCTCCATGGTAGAGGTTGTGAAAGCTCGACACGGGTATATCGATCTGCTCGTCAACAATGCCGGCATCGCCAAGAACCTATACTCCCATCCACTACCCTCACCATCCGGCTCACCGGCCCAGAGCCCACTTTCACCTCCCGGTTCCCCCGTCTCGCCTCCCAGTCCTCCATCCATCAAATCTTTCCAGTCCGCTCTCTGGAGTACCGGCTCGCCCGAAGATTTCGCAGCCGTCTTTGCGACAAACACGACAGCGGTGTATTACACAACTGTTGCATTCCTCGACCTTCTCCATCAGGGAAACCTCCGTCAGCAGGCGGCAGACTTTGGCCCATTCAGCCACTGTCAACCACCGTACCATTCATCCCAGGTTATCTCAATATCGTCCTCTGGATCCTTCCGGATAGACCCAAAAATTCTATCAATGTCGTACACGCTGTCAAAATCGGCATGCACCCATCTTGGAAAGGTGATGGCGAATCTATTAGCGCCCTGGGGTATTCGTAGCAACGTTCTAGCTCCTGGTGTATTCCCGAGTGGTTAGTGTCTCTCTGTTTCGCCAAGTCCGGGGTTGAGCTAACCTCTGAATTGTATACAGAGATGACAACGTCACCAGTTACGGACATGGGCTACAGGCTAGATCCTAGTGTGCTTTGCAATGATGTGCCACTGAAACGTGCTGGATCAGACGAGGTGAGTTCGGGCCGGTCAAAGGTCAGAGACGGAGTGTTGACATGTTACTTCTTTTCTAGGATATGGCTGGTGCCATATTATTTTTGGGCAGTCGTGCGGGTGCCTATATGAACGGGAGTGTGTTCCTAGCAGATGGGGGCCGCGCAAATGCATACCGGGGCGGCAATGCAGCATGTTTCTGAAAAAAAAACAGGAACGAGAACGCAGGCAGTTCCACATCTTTATTTATTCGCATACGCACGCTCGCACACACATGGATCCGGTCGCATATTGCTACATCATTAACTATAAATATTCAAAACTTAATCTAGGGATTTGTTTCTCTCAAGCTACTGCTTATCGTACCCTTTGCTATTTCGGATTTATACCCTATGCATATGAAGATGATTAGTTGGGGTTGAAAATATTCTGATCCAGTCTTCGACACCCAGAGTTGACGTGGAGCTGTAAATACGCTTCGATTCTCTTATATGAAAAGTAAGAACCAGAGTGAGTTGTTCACGCGTGATCTCGTCCCAGATTCGATCCACTGCCAGGAATATAGTTGATCCGGAGGTACTCAGGGCTGAGACGATGATTCATGAGATAATACGGAAAGGGCTGGGTCCGGGTCCGAGGGTAAATGTGAGTGCGTGCGGATATTGCCTTCCCGGCAAATCTCATGGGTAAAAAGTATACTTGTCGGGGAAGAAGCATAATGTGACTTATCGACCTGGATTCGTTTCAAGCGTTGGTATTCAAGGTCGTAATAAGGAACGGAAAATCAACATTAGATACTCACGTGATGACGTACTGACCAATGTGGAGCGTTGACCTTGCTTTGCTCCCTACTCTCATTTAGCGATCCCATGTCTTATACTGCTGCCTCTATATGGACTGCTAATTATTGATGTCTTGGCACTGGTTCAATCAAGTGCTGACAGAACTGTGTTTGTTGAGGTTTCTCTTGCAGTCGTCCTATGTCGGCGTCTGCAGGCTCAACCGGATACGCAATTTGTTCTGGCTTACATCAACTCTGGATCTATGCATCGCTCCTCCTAGTCTTTCTCGAAGATCACTGCTTGTCGTACAAGTGCTTGCCGTAACCAGGTCTGCTTATGTGTCAAAGACTGTTGCCATGTTCGCTCTGCCTTTGCTATCAATTCTGATGATCCTAAGCGGCGTCCCAAGCCTGGTTTTGCGCAGCCTTTACAGAACTCGCTCGTATTTACGTGCTCCACACGACCGCAGCGATGAAGGGCGCCGTACATCCTAATCCGCAGTCGGTTGTGCCCTCAAATTCGAGTAACGACTTTTCTCGTTGCCCTCTTTCATGATCCCATATCGATGTGCCCTTCCTCTCCTCTACCTCGCAACCCTCGTTTCATGCGTCACCCACTGTACGTTCACTTCCTTCTTTGTTTACACTAACGGGGTTTGACTGAATTTTTGTAGCATATTTCATGATCAAAGAACCCCAGGAGGGCGCACAATGGTCCAACTCTGCCGTGAATGTCCTCTCGTGGGAGAAGGGCGTATGGGATGGAGTGACGCATTTCGATATCGAGATGACGAGGCTAAGCGAGGATGGGATCACATATATCGCCTATAACGGTGCGTTGGGTACGGTCTGTTCTTTTTTTTTGGTGTCTGACGCACGACCAGTCCCGTCACAGCCGTACTCCTCGACATCTCTGAATATCTACTTCGAAGATGTGCCCACGGGAGACGACTATTTCGTGTTGCTCATAAATTCCACGCATGGAGTAATGCATTGTCTCTCACCGAGATTCTCTGTCGTGAATGCTACAGCTTCGTCGGCCAGTTCGTCGGTCATGCCTGATTCGTCGATACCGACGGTGACCGTTAGCGGCTCTCCGGACCCGACGAAAGGGTTCGTGACGACGTTTGCGAGTAGGGCGAGCTCGGTGGTGTGGAAGGCAGGCTACGGGCAGGTATATGGCGGGGCAACGCTGATGCTGGGAGTAGTGGCCGGTGCGATGATGGTGCTGTGGTAGAGTATATACCATTTTGATACGAGGCATGTATACCACGGACTTTTTGAAAACAGGTGTTGTCTCGGGGCAGGTCCCGCCTATAACCACACAGTGTAATTTAGGCAAAAGGGAAGGTGGCTTGCTGTGAGGGTTGCGAACATTGCTCGTTCAAGTTGCGCGATCAATTCAGGCCTGCGAAAGATAACGGACCAGTCTTTCTCACCCAATCACAGGTTGGAAGCCTGCGAGTTGTTTTATGTGCCAAGTCTTCAGCCTGCTCTCCGTACAAAGTCCAGCTAGTCGGACTCCGCTGAGTAGTGCATGGCTCTATGAAACCCCTTCCACACCTCTTTCCAGCTTACTACCCTTTGAATTCAATCAAGTCCGCAAGAAAATAGTATATAAATTTTGTTTTACTCCACAACAAAGATCCAAAAATATTGGAGACCAGCGTGATAAGGAAAGATGTAAGTAAGGATCCGTAAGGCAACAAGTCTAAGTGAATAGAATAGTGAGTATTGTAAGGCATTTAGGGTGCTACAACAAGGCTATATATTCTGATTGGTACAGGTCCGAGCATGTACCTATGTGCAATAAATAAAAAACGGAAGATTGGGACAAGCAGAAGTATAACGACTAAAAAATTCCAATATGGTGGCGCTAGTATTACGGCCGCTCCTTCAAGTTCTCGTTTACCCTATCTATTTCTTCTCATCAGTTGAACCAGCCCATCCAACTGTTCCAATTTTACCTCCGGGACCTCCCTCCACACTGGCGGCAGCCTGTTAAAGGAGCATTCCACCTTCTTCTGCCTGCACATCAGACAGCTCTTCTCATACCCCATGGATACTTTGCAATGCGTGCGGTCCTGCGCACACCTCGTACATGTCCCTACAATACAGACCTTCAGTGCCAAGTCTCTACTTCGAAAAAACGGGACACTTACCTTGCCCCTGGGGTTCCGCCACCTCATTTTCCTGTAGCCTCTGCTTGTACGTCCCATGTTCTCCCTTGCCCTCCTCCTTGTCCTCCTCCTTGTCCTTCTTGACCTCCCCACTCAGCTCCTCCTCCTCAGACTCCTCCCAACTCGAGTACCTGTTGTCCTCGCTCTCGTCCTGATCCTCCTTGCTCTCATCCTGATCCTCCTTGTTTCTGTTCTGACCCTCCTCACTCTCCTTCTCACCCTGGGTCTCAGGTACAGAAAAGACGTCCAGCGGAGCTCGAGGTTGGAAAAAGAGGGGGACCGCCATGCAGAAAATGATCCAAAAAATGGCTGAAAGGGTGAAGGCGTGTTCGGTCCACAGAGACATGGCCCTTGTCTCGTCACACCAGGCAGGCGGTAGGTATTTATGGGTTGTTTGCGTGCTTCTATTGACTCACTGGCAGACTCGCACGCATAAACGCATCATCATCATTTCAGACGCACCTTCTGGTGCCCCAATTTAATGATAATTGGTTTAGGCTGCTTTGTGTGGGAATTCGTTTTGTACTGGGACAGTTGTATCCGAGTTCCTCCACCCATTGTCGACGACAGATCTGCTACCAGGCCCACTCGATTTCGGTGGTGAGGTGCAAGTCTCATTCGATGGACAACATAATCTGAGCTTGTCCTTGCCCTTATAAGGCGGTCTCTGAGTCCTGTCCATGGCTCAGAGAACTTGAACGTCCTGGCTTGCTAAGAACAGGAGACTATGACTGTGGCAGGAAAGATACTGTCGTACACTGTGACTCCTAGTCGATGAAACGTCAAGAAAATTGATGATTGGACTCTTGAGCATGACCTCGGAATCAGAGTCGGATGAAAGTCACTGTCATCACTGCCATCAACGACATGGCTAGAACCAGATCAGGCAAAACTTGCACCATGACGGGATGCGCAGGCTGTAGTAAGTGTCCTGAGGCTTAGCTTTAGATTTTTCATCTAGTGAGATTTGGAAAGGCTGAACAGGCGAGCGGAATAGATACGACCTGAACTGACAACGGGCCCCGTTCCTCATCATAGTTTGAAGGCACGGGCTATAGAGTATCCCAAACTTTGCTTGATGCGCATGCCGTATATCTCCCGATGTATGTTGCATCTTTCGTAACATCCTTTAGGAATCTTGTGACTCTATGTCTGAATGGGACGGAGTGACACATTTTGATATCGAGATGATGAGGCTAAGCAAGGATGGGATCACGTATGTCGCCTATAATGGTGCGTTGGGTACAGTCTGTTCTTTTTTTGGTGTCTGATGCATGGCCAGTCCCGTCACAGCCATACTCCCCAACATCTCTGAACATCTACTTTGAGGATGTGCCCATGGGAGATGACCATTTCATGTTGCTCATAAACTCCACCCATGGGGTGATGCATTGTCTCTCGCCAAGGTTTTTTGTCGTGAATGCTACAGCTTCATCTGCCAGTTTGTCGGTCACGCCTGATTCGTCGATACCGACGGTGACCGTTAGCGGCTCTCTGGACCCAACGAAGGGGTTCGTGACGACATTTGTGAGCAGGGCGAGCTCGGTGGTGTGGAAGGCAGGCAACGGGCAGGTATATGGCGGGGGAACGCTGGTGCTGGGAGTGGTGATCGGTGCGATGACGGTGTTGTAGTAGAGTAGATACCATTTTGATACGAAGCATGTACACCACGGACTTTTTGAAAATAAATGTTGTCTCAGGGCAGATCCCGCCTATAACCACATACAAAGTCCAGCCAGTCGGACGCTGAGTAGTGCGTGGCTCTATGAAACCCCCTCCTGCACCTCTTTCCAGCTTACTACATTTTGAATTCAATCAGGTCTGTATATACATTTTTATTTAATTTCACAACAAAAGATTCAAAGGTATTGGTGGTAAGCGTGATAGGGAAAGATGTAAACAAAGATCTGCAAGGCAACAAGTTTAAGTGAATAGAATAGTGAACATTGTAAGGCATTTAGGGTGCTACAACAGGGCTATATATTCTGATTGGTACAGGACCGAGCATGTACCTGTGTGCAATAAGTACAAAACAGAAGATCGGGACAAGCAGAAGTATAACGACTAAAAAATTCCAATATGGTGGTGCTAGTTGTAGCACCCCAGCCTCACCAAGCTCTAGTTCAACTCTTCTACTGCTCTCACCAGCCTCTCAAGCAACTCAACTATCTTGTCCGAGTTTACCTCCTGCCAGTGGTCCTCCCTCCTCACTGGCAGCACCTTGTTAAAGGAGCACTCCACCTTCTTCTGCCGGCATCTCAGACAGTTCTTCCTACACCCCCCACATACCTCGCACTCCATGCGGTCCTGCGCACACCCCATACACGTCCCTACAATATAAACCTTCAGTGCCAAGTCCCTGCTTTGAAAAAACGGGACACCTACCTTGCCTCTGGGGCTCCACCACCTCACTCAACTCCTCCTTATCCTCCTGACTCTTGTCCCCATCCTTCTTGCTCTCATCCTCATCCACCTCAATTGGGTTTTCCATTGCTCTCACCAGCCTCTCAAGCAGCTCAACTATCTTGTCCGAGTTTACCTCCCGCAAGTGGTCCTCCCTCCTCACTGGAAGCTCCCTGTTAAAGGAGCACTCCACCTTCTTCTGCCGGCAACTCAGACAGCTCTTCCCATACCCTCCGCATACCTCGCATTCCATGCGGTCCTGCATACACCTCGTATACGTCCCTATAATACAGACCTTCAGCACCAAGTCCCTACTTCGAAAAAACGGGACACCTACCTTGCTCCTGGGGTTCCGCAACCTCATTTTCCTGTAGCCTCCGCTCGTACGTCTCATGCTCTCCCTTGCCCTGCTCCTTGCCCTGCTCCTTGTCCTCCTCTTTGGCCTCCTCACCCAGCTCCTCCTTCTCCTCCAAACTCTCGTGCCCATCGTCCTTGCTCTCGTCCTGATCCTCCTTGCTCCTGTTCTGATCCTCCTTACTCTCCTTCTCACCCCGGGCCACAGGCACAGAAAACTTGAGGACGTCCGGCGGAGCTCGAGGTTGGAAAAAGAGGGGGACCGCCATGCAGAAAATGATCCAAGAAACGGCCGAAAGGGTGTAGGCGTGTTCAGTCCACAGAGACATAGCCTTTGCTTCATCACACCAGGGAGTCGACGGGTATTTATTGGTTGTTTGCGTGCTTCTAACATTGACTCACTAGCGGACTCGCACGCATAAATGCACCATCATCATTCCAGATACGCCTTTTGGTGCCCAATCTAATGATAATTAGTTTAGGCTGCTTTGTGTGAGAACTCGTTTCGTACCGTGGTTGTGACCCTCTGCCCATTGTTGATGACAGATTTGCTACCAGGCCCACTCGACATGGGATCGATTTCGGCAGTGAAGTGCAAGTCTCACTGGTACGTTTGCTGAAGGCACCGAGGTCATGAAGCAAATGGCGGACAGGAACTCGGAGGTAGTGGGAAGGGTTTCAGATGTGGTCAGGTCATTTGACGATGCCGTAGTTTCTGGGAACAGAAGATGCGTCCTTCCACATAACAACTTGGAAGGATGGCTACAGGTGCACACAAGTGAAGGAGAAGTGACCATATGACCCTGTTAGAGTCCCCTCTACTCCGATCTATATGACCTCATCATCGACTACCTCGCCGACGACATCCCAGCACTCACAGCCTGCTCCCTCGTCTCGTGCGGTTTCCTACCCAGATACCAGCACCATCCCTTCCAACACATCACGCTCCACCCAGGTGACGATGACCAGTGTGCACGATTCTCTGCTGACAAGGCCCCGCTCGTCGAGGAGTTGACGATATTCATACAGAGGCTGCCGGGCGATAAGCAGATGCATGGACGGAGGGTGCTCCCTCTGCTCGTCTCCCTACGCCAGGCCAAATTTTCCAAACAAATGTACTTGGATGAGCGTCATAGAATTCGTGCTGGAGTCCAAGGTGTCCTGGCCCAGCTCACAAGCCTCACATTCAATGCCATCTTCTTCAGCAGTCTCACCGAATTGGCGTCTTCCTTTGGTTGCCTGCCCCACATGAGGAGATTGGCAATGAACACAGCCAGTGTTGGGAGAGGCGACGGCACTATTCACGAGCGGAGCCTCTGCGCGAACTTGGAGACGCTCAAAGTCGGTACTGGAAACCTCCGCCCAAGATGGATGCGCTTCCTTTTTGGGACGGAATGCGCGGTTTGTTTTGAGAATCTATGCGAGTTGGTCTTTCCAGTGACATCGGAATTGGATGGCTGGATGCAAGGCGCGCATGAGCTTGTCTCTCGAGCTCCGAGGTTAGAGTCTGAGGCCGAATGTTGTGGTACGCGTCCGAGGCGAATGTTTAAAGTCAGTTCGGACGTGTCTAGGCATTCCGAATGTAGAGCTATCACCCGGGAGAAGAGTGTTCTATGAGCTGTAGGCTCAGGCACGCCTCCCTGAACATCATCCACAGATAACCCTCTTACGAATATTTCTTTCGTCGAGATACACTGTCCACTGAGCTCGCCAGCATGCAGCATTATTGAATTTCGAATCCGAGAGGTGTCCGCGCGCCGCTTTTCATTTTAGGCCATTCTTGTGTGTGAGCTCTTCTATCTGCACAAGGTTTTCAGATGACACAACCGAAAAGCGGGAAAACTACACGCACCAGCATTGAGAAGTACCTAGCTGCTTATTCTTTTCATCCCTATCCCACATCGACATAGCACCAAGCTCAGGAGTGGAGAGTGATTCGAGAAGGGGAAGTGTGGCAGGGTAAGCCTGCATCGTGTTCTTCAAACACTTGCGGTAGTTTGTTGTTCCAGGGTTTTTGTGAGACGGGAGGGAGGGATTGTTGGTTGAATGTAGATGGGGGGATTGCGCAGAGATCGACCGCACTACCACCCCTTTTGGCACTCCCACGGGCTTGAATTCGTTGTCCTCGTCCTCTGTGGAGATCTCCACAAGTCGATTGATCGACAGCATTTCTACCGGGATGAACATGTAAGAAGAGCCAAACGCGACTGCAGTCCGCCAGCTTGATCGATTGAGACTATATAGCCAAGTTGGGTAGTGGCAGGATTAGCGTTCCGCTGACACCTCGACAAGGAATCTACGCACTGGCAGGAAAGTATAGCATCCCAAGTTTCGGAAAAAGAAGTTGATCACTCCGAGTCCGAGTCGCTTATTGATGTCCCCCCAAGCCAAGCTGGGGAGAATATCGATTAACGAGCAGAACGGTGTTCAAGGAAAAAACTCACGTCTATCGAAAACTGTCACCAACAAAGTGTTCCGCCGACACCTCGACAAGGAATCTACGCAAAGTATACCATCCCAAGTTTCGGAGAAAGAAGTTGATCGCTCCGAGTAATCGCATAAATTGGTGTCCCCTTTTACAAGGAGCGTCAACAAACAAGGCGAGGTCTATCCTCTTGGAGTTGTGATAAGCTCCGGTCAAGACGTGCGCTTGCAAAGAGAGCAGGGGAGAAGGTGAAAAATTACGTGGATGCCGCCGGCCCGCTGTGAGGCGCCAGGCCCAGCTCGCACCCTCCATGATTTCTCGCACGCTGTCCCTGTTTTCGTTCGCTAGGATATCATGTTCCGGACGGACCAACTGCATGCCAGCATCTCTCACAGCGCGGGACTGCTTCTTCAAGACGGTAACGATTGATTCAGCAAGAGATCCATTCCTCCAGTGGCACGCGGAGGGCCTTGCTTTATTCATCACGGCAGAGCGATTCGAGAAGGAAGCATCACAGGACTCTCTGTTTTTGACGAGATCGAGGTCTTCAAAGGCTCGCGGTAGTTTGTTTTTCCGGGTTTTTGGTGAGACAAACGCATTCGGGCTAAAGGATCATTCATTCCGTAGATCCTATTGTACTTGAAACGCCCATCCAATATTATCAGTAGTCTTCCTATACACTCCCCAATGTATGTCACAATTTTCACAACATCCTCTAGTCAATTCGTCGCGGATGAATTTCCTGGTTATACTCTGCAAAAAAGTAAGCTCAACTTTGCCATAGGGTGATTGACGGCGGTCGTGTCGGGCGTCTGTACGGAATGAAGAGGATATACGCGACGCTACACGCACCCGTATTCTGGTTTCTGTTGAGAAAGTTCTCGAAAAAATTAAGAATATGAACAGATACATCAGGAATAGACACCTCAAAGTTTGCAGTGGAGGTATCTCCACAGCAGGAGATCGTTAACCTATAGTCGGAAGACCCACACGTTCATCGGAAAGATGTGCAGGCCTTCACTATATCCTGAATCTCAGTATCCTCAAGATGAACGGGCTAGAACAGTCAAACAAGACTCCCTCCCATACGTGAGCTTAGCAAAAAAAAAATATGGCTCGCAGATTTAGCAGAATGGATACAAAACGTAGGCCTGTCCGACTCGTCCTTTCATCAAACCACGCAAGTGCGGAGTCCTGAGATGCAGCAAACGCAAGCCGGACGCGGAGAGGTGCCATGCGTATGCCGCCGGGTGGCTTCAAGTTCTCCGAGTTCCCCAGACTGGTTGATGCAAAATCTACAGAGTTCGCGGTCGCCGGGGAAGGGAAGACGTCTGCCATAATCGACTTGGAAAGGACGCAGCTCCACAGGAGCGCTACAACACGGGCAGCTGAAAGAGAGGGCACGGCATGTCCACGGAGGGATAGAAGTCGATATCTGGTACGAACAGATTTGAATCATGGTACCAGGGAGAGCTACGTCGAGGGGTATTTGATCCATCAATGAATGGACCACAATGATCAGACGATGGTCTGTGGTGGCGGGACAATGAATAACGGTATTGCGAAGACATCGACAAGGACTATAGACAAGGTAGTGTCGGATAAGGAAGGATCGCGTCGTCTGCGCGTTCGACTTGCAAACCACCGAGGTCATCCAAGTGCTCCTCACCGTTTTTCGATGTGGAATGCCCCTCGGTGTCGTGTCCGAGGACGTGGTCAAGATATTCGACGATGCCAGGATGCGCAGGTTGAGTACGTTATGAACAGAAAACGGGTCTTTTCGCAGACTGCATGGTGGGGAGTGAAGTAAGGTTGATAGGAGGGCGGGTGTTTATCCCGCAGCGTCTGCAAGTCGACACCGGCGCCGCTGGTGAGCACGATTCTGGTCAGTGAGAGAGAGCAGAACGGATCCAATGGCGCTCGCATCCTCCATGTGCTCTGTGGAATGTCTCACACGCGGTCCTTGTGTTTGTTCGCGTTCGGGACAGAGGACACGGTCTCCTGGTGATTGCGAAATAAGCTTCTCCAGATCATACAAGAGGAAATCCGGGAAAAATCATTCATTCCATAAAGCCACGTCCTTGTACTTGGGGGTGAAGGAGGAGCGGGGTGATCCCTAGTGTACAACAACGTCCCAGCCAGACTATGACATCCTTTAAACCGTGAAATTTCTCAGTAATTGTTCCCGCGATGATGCTTCTCTGTGTGTCCAATCATTACAGCACAGTACTAGCATCTTCAATCATTCATCATTCGTTGTCTGTGTCCGAACTCCAGTCGATAGGGACGGCTGGTATGTCTGGGATCCGAGGACTCGGGCGGGGAGGGTGGATGCACAAGGCGGGGTCCAGAGGATAAGCCTCAAACGAACGCGAAAGGTCGGTGTTGTTGTTTTTAATCTTAGACTGGATGTCCCCCTTGTTCATATCACGCAGGCATGGAGTTTGGTGAATGACGATGAAGATCAGATTCCGACACCAGGTGCAGGAGCGTATGGTACGTTCTCCAGCCTCCCTGTTTCTGACGGGATCTTGTTTTACCAACACTTGCGGTAGTTTGTTTAGGCATCGTGCGTTCGTGTTGAGGAAGAGCTGGCCGGAGTAGATTGGAAGAGAGCGCTACGCGTGGAGGGGATGATCCGATCTCGTTCATGGTGCGCATGTATGAAATTGAATCACATGTACACACTCCGAGATGGGATCGGGCCGAAGCAGACGCGTCTGCGGGATTATGCAGGGCACGGTGTATTGAATCTCCATAAGGAGCGTGAGACACGACAGACACGTATGCGCAGCTTCGTTCATCTCTTGCACATTCCCCGTCCTTCTCGACTAGACAATGTTTGGATCCCGGGATACCCACACTAGAGTGATTATCATCAGGGTCTGATATGCTGATGAACTCTACTGAATACGACATTTGCACCCTGCGAAGTGTTCATCAAGTCATGGGATGGGGTGCGTTCTATCTAGCGCGGGGGCACCAAACATAGGGACGCAGGCTAGGTTCGCATGATTCGCGATCGGACGTCTTCCGCCGTCTCCCATTTTCCCGTCGGCTACTAGCCAGGCTTGTCTTTTTCCTCGATGCTGTTCACCCGGTTCATGCGCAGGGATGCACTGCTGCTCGTCGTGGGCGGGTCCATGGTCCATCTCTTTAGCCTGCTTTCCGTACAGAATCCAGCCAGTTCGACACCGAGCAGTACGTGGTTCTACGAGGCACCTGTGGACCTGGACCCGCTCCCTCCTCCTCCAGAGCCAACGGTGGTACGGCGCAACGTGGAGACAGTCACGGTGACAGTACTCGCAACGCCAGAAGCCAAACCCCCACTGGCAGGTCGGCAGACGACTCTGCCACATACGTCGATTGTGCACCACGCCCCGGGATGGACGCTATTCAGGAATCTGTACATGTCTGACGGGACGCTCTTCATCTTGTCCAACAACAGGTCGTTCCCGGAGACGAGGATGATGACGAGCTCGGGTTTTCCGGCAGATAGTACCAAGGAGAACGAAGCGATGAGGGAGCCGACGAGGCACCATATGGATATTATTACTCCCGACGCGGCGAAACGGAGATGGGGGGAACGGGTGCTGACCGTCGAGGGCAATACCGTCAGTCTTTCTATCTAATCTCGCTTCAGTTACTGATTCAGTCTAGCTCCTCGTCAATGAACCTAGCCAGTTTCTGCGGCACTACTACCATCTATGTGCCGAGCTCTTACTTGGCGTCCAGGCTTTCTGGCACGGTGCCTTTTCGCAGCCCACCTCCGACGCCGAAAGCGAGGTGCTCACCCACCCCGCCCCTCCGCCGCTTGACCGTCTCATCTTCGCGCACGCCACCGTCGACGGCTGGCGGGATGACCCCG
Organism: Armillaria sp. CMW 4456; assembly: GCA_028551335.1. Lineage (NCBI taxonomy): Eukaryota > Fungi > Basidiomycota > Agaricomycetes > Agaricales > Physalacriaceae > Armillaria > Armillaria sp. CMW 4456. The sequence continues at coordinate 13,499 of JANDKJ010000013.1, read as the reverse complement.
GCTTCAACTCGTTCTTCCTGCGCGCCGCCTACCCCTCGCTGACCGTCGAGACCTGGGACGACTGGGAGGACCGTATCGCCGCCACCGCCTCCAGCACCTCCGCCTTCCGCTTCCCGCTCCTCCTCCTCACTGACCGGAGTGCCGCCCACCGCGGTCGCGTCTGCGGGAGTGAAACCCAGCGCATCGCCGCCGAGGCCTGGGATTACATGCGCCGCCACGGCCTCCTTGTCGGTGCACGCGTCGGTGGCTGGTGGGAGCCCGTCCGTTCCGCCGTCCTCAAGTTTGCCGGTGCCCCCGTCACCCGCCGTGCCCTCCGCGAAGTGCCCATGCCCGAACGGGTCGTCATCACCTATATCAGCCGCCAGGCAGGTCATCGACGGAAACTCCTCCCGGACAACCACGACGCCATGGTCGCAGCACTCGAAGAGCTCGTCGAGCGGAAGAATGCCGGCAGCCCCGACGTAGGCTGGGAGTTGAATGTTTTGGAGGCGGAGAATATGACCAAGGAGGAGCAGCTCCAAGTCATCGCGAGGACGACGTTCCTGTTGGGCGTGCATGGGAATGGGCTGACACATCTCTTGTTCATGCCTCCGACGAAACTCTCTGCTGTCATTGAGATTTTCTACCCGGGTGGCTTTGCGCATGACTACCACTGGACTGCTAGGGCTTTGGGGATGTCTCATTTTGCTGTCTGGAATGATACGTGCGTGCTATTTGCTTTTTATTTCTTTTCTGACGTTGACGTGTTGTAGCTTCTACACATACCCCGACGAGCCTCGCGTTGATTACCCCGAGGGCTTCCAGGAAAACTACATACCCGTCTACGGGCCTACCGTTGCACAGATTATTGAGGATCGGGTGGATGGCAAGTTGTAAAAGTATAATCTATCTATCTATCGTTGTATCTATTATTATGGGTTGAACGGGTTGTTGGAATCATGGTTTTTCTGAGTGAAATGCTGTACGTGGAGTCGCAAGGTTCCTAGAGGATGACGCAGCCTAAACCAATTATCATTAAATTGGGCGCCAGAGGGCGCGTCTGTGGATTTATGCGTGCGAGTTTCCCAGTAAGTCAATAGAAGCACGTAAACAACCATCGCCTGCCTGGTGTGACGAGGCAAGTGCCATGTCTCTGTGGACCGAACACGCCTACGCTCTTTCGCCTATTTTTTGGATCATTTTCTGCATGGTGGTCCCCCTCTTTTTCCAGCCTCGAGCTCCACCGGACGTCTTTTCTGTGCTTGTGGCCCAGGGTGAGAAGGAGAGTGAGGGGGATCAGGATGGGAGCAACGAAGATCAGGACGAGAGCAAGGACGACAGGCATGAGAGCAAAGAAGACAGGCACGAGAGCTGGGAGGAGAAGGAGGAGCTGAGTGAGGAGGGCAAGGAGGAGGGCAAGGGAGAGCACGAGACGTACAAGCAGAGGCTACAGGAAAATCAGGCAGCGGAGTCCCAAGGGCAAGGTAGGTGACCCATTTTTTTCCGAAGTAGGGACTTGGCGCTGAAGGTTAGTGTGCTCCTTTAACACGGAGCTTCCAGTGAGGAGGGAAGACCACTGGCAAAAGGTAAACTCGGACAAGATAGTTGAGCTGCTTGAGAGGCTGGTGAGAGCGGTAGAAAAATCAAATGAGGTGGATGGGGACAAGAGCAAGGAGGGTGAAGACAGGAGTGAGGAGGATGAGGACGAGAGCAAGAAGGAAGTGGACGAGAGTTGGAAGGGAGTGGACGAGAGTTGGAAGGATGAGGACGAGAGTTGGAAGGAAGTGGACGAGAGTTGGAAGGATGAGGACGAGAGCGAGAAGGGAGCGGATGAGAGTTGGAAGGACAAGGACGAGAGCAAGAAGGGAGCAGACGAGAGTTGGGAGGACAAGGACGAGAGAAAGAAGGAAGCGGACAAGAGTTGGAAGGACAAGGATGAGATCAAGAAGGAAGCGGACGAGAGTTGGAAGGACAAGGACGAGATCAAGAAGGAAGCGGACGAGAATTGGAAGGACAAGGACGAGATCAAGAAGGAAGCGGACGAGAATTGGAAGGACAAGGACGAGATCAAGAAGGAAGTGGACGAGATTTGGGAGTTCAAGGGCGAGAGCGAGAAGGGAGTGGATGAGATTTGGGAGTTCAAGGACGAGAGCGAGAAGGGAGTGGATGAGATTTGGGAGCTCAAGGACGAGAGCAAGAAGGAAGCAGACGAGAGTTGGGAGGACAAGGATGAGATCAAGAAGGAAGCAGACGAGAGTTGGGAGGACAACGAGGAGCTGAGTGAGGAGGACATGGGAGGACATGGGATGTACAATCAGAAGCCACAGGAAAATGAGGTGGTGGAGCCCCAGGGGCAAGGTAGGCATTCCGTTTTTTCGAAGTAGGGACTTGGCGCTGAAGGTTTGTGTTGTAGGGACGTGTGCGAGATGTGCGCAGGACCGCACAATGTGCGAGGTATCCATAGAATGTAAAAAGAGTTGTCTGAGATGCAGGCGGAAGAAGGTGGAGTGCTCCTTTAACAGGGTGCTGCCAGCGAAGAGGGAGGTCCAGGAGGTAAAATTGGACCATTTGATTGGGCTGGTTGAGCGACTGGTGAGAGTAGTAGATGAGTCGAATAGGAACTTGGAGGGGTAGAGGTGTTGAATAGGCACTTAGAGGGGCTGACGTACTACTACTAGCACCACCGTATTGAAATTTTTTAGTTGCTATACTTCTGCTTGTCCTTTTACTTATTGCACACAGGTGTATGCTTGGTCCTGTACCAGTTGGAATATACAGCCCTGTTGTACCACCCTAAATACCTTACAATACTCACTATCCTATTCACCTAGACTTGTTGCCTTACAGATCCTTACTTACATCCTTCCTTATCACGCTGGCCTCCAATATTTTTGAATCTTTGTTGTGGAATCAAATAAAAATGTATATACTATTTTGAACTTTATAAATTTTCTTGCGGACTTGAATGAATTCAAATGGTAAGCTGGAAAAAGGTGCGGACTTCGGAAGGGGTTTCATAGAGCCATGCACTATTGATACATTCAGCAACTCGCAGGTTTCCAACCTGTGACAGGGTGAAATATGGTATTCAGTCTCTCTGTGGACCGAACATAGTGCCCTTGATACCGTATATATAGTGCTGTCTATCCCATGTCGTTTCTGACCTCCCGCATGTAGAACACGATCCCGGACTAACAGGGGGGCTTACCCCGGAGGACGCATACCCAGTGCTACCCTCCTCTATTCAGTCGACTCGCTCTTCCAAACCAATGGCTCCTGAGCTCGATGTTAGGTGTTATGTGTGATGAATAGAGAACAGTGCATCCATACTAGCCAGCAAAGGTATCTGTCGCGTCACAAGGTCAAAGCGACTTCATCCTCACCTCTTGGTGTGCAATATCTCTCTTCCACTGTCCCACTCTCACGACGCCTTTGCTTGTCTTATGCTGTCCCTGCACCTCCAAAACCGTCCCCGCTGAGGAGCAAAAGCAGGTCCGCTCTGCGAGTGATGCTTGCGTGCGGCAGTGGACTCGTTCCCCCGTCTGAATCCGAAGGAGGTTAGTACCATCTCAGGGCAATTCACCAAGCTCGAATTCCGCTTAGTGCATCCATATAGACGAAATGAGGAATAATCAAGATACTAATACTGTGCCATGATCATTGGACGGACATGTAGGTGCAGAGAACCACCGTTGTTGTAGATGTGTTTCTTCAACTTAAGCATGAACGGCGTTATCGTGACGGATGTAGAAATCACCCCCTCCCAAGTACAACAATAGGTTCCATGGAATGAATGATCCTTCCCTGCTCCTTTCTTGTGTAGCTTGGACCGAGACTTCCATAAACATGGGGATGGATATTCCGCAGCGTGCTCAGTTGCCAAGACACCGTCACCGTGCCCTCTATGTGGAACACAATATCCTAGCGAATGAAAACAAGGACAGCGTGTGGGAAATCCCCTCGAGTACATGGAGAATAGCTGGGCCTGGTGCCTCGCAGTGGGCCGGCGGCATCATTGGATATCCACGTAATTTTTTCGCCTTCTCCCCTGCTCTCTTTGCAATCACACGTCTTGACCGGAGCTTATCACAACTCCATGAGGACAGGCCTTTGCCTTGTTCGCTGACACTCCTTGATGAACACCCAGCTGCATATTTCAGAGAGCGACATCAATATATGTGATTCGGACTCGGAGTGATCAGTTTCTTTCTCCGAAACTTGGGATGGTATACTTTGCGTAGATACCTTGTCGAGGTGTCGGTGGGACACTTTGTTGGTGATGGTTTTTGATAGACGTGGGCCTTTTCCTTGAATGCTGTTCTGCTCGTTAATTGATATTCTCCCCAGCTTTCTTTCACCCACCTGTTTGTCTTTCATTATTTTTGGTTTGTCCGATGATGGTCTAGCCTTTTACACAGCTACTAAAGCCATGCACTCTCCTCCAAATCATGATGCACCGACGCACTGCTTCGAATGTCTTCCCTGTTCTTTGACGAACGAATTTACGAAGCCTTGGATGATGCCATCTCGATGCTCACCGCTCAACAGCGAACTGCAGAAGAACAGAACAAGATCACACGTCTCTCTCAGTCCAAGTGTTTCCTCATTCTGATTTATGCTACTGTACATTCATCAGCATTTAGACCTCTTTCCTAACTCGCTGACTCACTCACCCCAGATCCAGCGAACTCAGAGACCTCTGGCAGTTACTCGTTGTCCGGCTACCCTCTGATCTTTGGAGGACATGTGTTCGTGCCCCGACATCGACTTCTATCCCTCCGTTGACCCAAGTATCCGTGTCCTTTTCCAGTGGCCCATGTCGTAGCGCTTTGTCCGGCTTGCGTTCTTTCTGACTCGACGTCTTTTCTTTCCTCTCATACACTGGAGGTGCTCTTTCTGATTGGTTCTACACCCTGCACCACACACCGCGTACCTAGAACCAAATACATTCAACCACGACTTGGATACAGCCAGTACACACCTCCTCAGAACAGACGCCGGATAAACAAACTACCGCAAGTGTTTGAAGAACGCAATGCAGGCTGACCTACCGCACTCTCCCTTCTCGAATCACTCTTTGTTGACGCTACATCGGTACGGGGCAGGGATGGAAAGAATAAGCAGCTAGGTACCTCTCAATGCTGTTACCCATAATTTTCGTTGGTGTCATTTGAAACCCTTGCGCAGACAGAGGAGCTCACACGTAAGAGTAGCCTAAAACGAAAAGCGGAGACCTCGCTCATTTTATTGTCATACATTCCCAACTAGTCAGTGAAGGGATAGCGTTTTCAACTGTATATTTAATATTTAGGCAACCGCTGCTGAGATGTAATACGTCGTTTACTCACAAACATACGCGTCACTTTCGTCTTCTCTTTCCTTGCTTTTTGGGACTTGTGAGAGATTCAGGTAACCACTCATTCATTGGCTCTGGCGGTGGAGACCTCGTTTTCGCAGAAGCCCCAGTGGACGTCACTTCGTACTTTTCCTCTTGTTCTGCACATGCAATAGACTCTGCGATCTCCTCGGGACAGACTTCTTCTCCTCTTTGTATTCGTGCGACAATGTCTGGCGTTACATGGACACGTCGTACACCAGTCTGAAAGCCCAGTGCTAGTGACAGATGGTTGGTCGTGAGAGAGGCGTAGCAGCCCAAAGCACGGACTTCCTTTTCCAATACCATGAAGCTTGAGCTTACGAGCCAAGTACCATTTGTGTGCAAAATATGCGGGCACAAGAAGGACAGATGGGACACTGACGGGAATTGTTAATTGCAAGGAAACGAAACGCACGCTATCCAGAGTATAGAAGGGTAGTCATCAATATCTGAGACCAAAGATGTTCTCCTCGACATGTTGTATGGTGGTGAGCAAGGGCGTGGTGAGAATCTCAGCGGCTGCGCCGCCACTCACTATGCTGTCGTTCGTCAGGGTTCAACATAGAGAGCTGTTATCTGGACTCACGTGTTGTATGACCATGTGTTGATAGGTTCGAGTTCTCAAGCCTTTTACACAATTGAATGTTAAGTGAGGATGACGATCCAAATCAAAAGACTAAGAGGCAGTTGATCATAGTAAAGAGAGCCGTGTAAAAGCATCCGGCCACCGATGTTGGAGCTATTTATATCAAATTGATTTATGCACTAGCGCATCGATATTCTACTTTTCGCCCGCCTTTTCGTTTTTCAACCCTTTTTTAGATTGTCTGAGGGCGAGAAAGAGACTGAGCCTCTACGTTACGTGCCTGACGGCTTCGAACGTCTGGTGTAACTGCCCTCCATACTTGCTGACGACGAGAGCAGTCGATACTGAGCTTCAGGCATGTTCAAAGCCTTACAACATGCACTGTCTGAACCAGCGCGTGCGTCTAAATCCAGCAGTTTACTGACAACTTTCAGATGAGCGACCAAACCCGAGTTTCCGACGAGACTAAGCCACGTCACTGGCCCGGCACGTACCACGAAGCGACGGAAATTGACGGATGTCGTTGTTATTGACAGAGGGTTGCACGCATACAGGAGGCAAGACAGTCTGTGAGCCTTGGGAGTCTACACCGACTTAAACGATGATAATCATATCACGAAGAATACTCGTTATACACTTTTCCAATGAATACAACATTAACTGACTTGACACCCTACTCCCTGTGCGAGTAAGATTTGGCGATTTCTCCTAGTAATCACTTCGGGCACTCGGAGGTTGATACCAATGGCATCAAGCTTGGGAACAATGACTAGAGGAATTTTCTCCTTCGGCAGAAGTAACAGAATCGCTTCGCTTCCTCTTCTTCGTCCGAGTACCTTGGGTTACTACGACGTGCTTATCTGCCAAAAAGCCTGCGCCCTCCGTCCGGAACCAGGGCAAGTAAGGAGGACTTGGAGGACAGGAGGAACTGGGAAGGACTATGCGGTCTCCTCCTGGCACTCTGTGCAAAGGCGCCTCCGAGTCTGAGTATGGTCTGTAGGTTGATCGCCGTCTATTCTCAATGGATTTGTGCGGTACATTTCGTGTCTAGCAAAACTCAGGATACTCTGTAGCTTGCGCCTTCAAACCGTGACAAGGAAGAAGAACGGGGTCCGCCGTGTTCAGGTTGTATCCATTCCGCTCGCCGACAGCAGTCCCGATTGGCCTCTCCAAACCCCACTAGGTGAAAAGCCTACGAATCTGGCAAAGCTAAATCTCAGAACACTTACCGCAGCCTGAACATCCCATCCCGTATATGTTTTGCCCGATCAGATTCTAGCCGTAGTGACTTTCAGACTAGCGACTCCGACTCCAATTCCGAGGTCGGAGGGGACGTCCACCCCTAGCCCGCCCGAGAACGTCACGCACTCCTCTCGCTACTCCTCTTGGAACTCCCTGTACTCGGTTGTCCAGGCCTCAAAGGATTAGGATGTATTCGTGAGGTTTGAGCATATCAATGTCGGGCTTCCTATCGCAGAGCTCCATGCTTGCTTTGTGCAGAGTATTACCGAGGGGGAGTCTGCATATTATAGCATATGTGACGTACATTTGGGAGTGAGGACGCGGAGGAAAAGTATGGATGCCCTACGGCGTGCTTATCAATCGGTGTATTATCTAACATTTGGATACAACTCGAATACAGAATCGCTCAAAGAGTCCAATCATCAATTTACTCGATGTCTCCGAATCGACTGGGAGTCACAGCGTATGGCAATATCTTCCCTACCACGGTCGTAGTCTCTTGCTCTTAGACACAAGTGCACAGCAAGCCAGGATGTTCTCCGAGTCATAGACAGGACTCAGAGACCACCTCACAAGGGCACGGACAAGTACAGTGATCCAGCTCTACTACTACACGATCAATGTCCTCCTCTTGTTTCCTTGTCGCGTAGACTCTAACAGGGTCGTATCTTCACTTCTTCGAGTGTGTACCTGTAGCCATCCTTCCAAGTTGTTATGTGGAAGGAGCGTTCTCTGTTCCCAGAAACTACGACATCGTCAAATGACCTGACCACATCTGAAACCCTTCCCACTACCTCCGAGTTCCTGTCCACCGTTTACTTCATGACCTCGGTGCCTTCAGCAAACGTACCAGTGAGACTTGCACTTCACCGCCGAAATCGATGCCATGTCGAGTGGGCCTGGTAGCGGACCTGTCCAACAATGGGCAGAGGACACAACTACGGTACCGTTTTCCCACACGAAGCAGCCTAAACCAGTTATCATTGATTGGGCACCAGAAGGCGTGTCTGACATGATGATGATGCATTTATGCGTGCAAGTCTGCTGGTAAGTCAGTGCTGGAAGCATGCAAACAACCAATAAATACCCGTCGACTCCCTGGTGTGACAAGACAAGGGCCATGTCTCTGTGGACCGACCATGCCTACACCCTTTCGGCCGCTTTTTGGATCATTTTCTGCATGGAGGTCCCTCTCTTTTTCCAACCTCGAGCTCCGCCGGTCGTCTTTTCTGTGCCTGTGGCACAGGGTGAGAAGGAGAGTGAGGAGGATCAGAACAGGAGCAAGGAGGATCAGGATGAGAGCAAGGACGATAGGGACGAGAGCAAGGACGACTGGTACGAGAGTTGGGAGGAGAAGGAGGAGCTGAGTGAGAAGGCCAAAGAGGAGGACAAGGAGGAGGACAAGGAGGAGGGCAAGGAGGGCAGGAGGAGGGCATGGGAGAGCATGAGAATGAGCAGAGGCTACAGGAAAATGAGGTGGCGGAGCCCCAGGGGCAAGGTAGGTGTCCCGTTTTTTCGAAGTAGGGACTTGGCGCTGAAGGTTTGTATTGTAGGGACATGTACGAGGTGTGCACAGGACCGCATAGAGTGCGAGGTATGTAGGGGGTGTGGGAAGAGCTGTCTGAGGTGCAGGCAGAAGAAGGTGGAGTGCTCCTTTAACAGGGAGCTTCCAGTGGGAGGGAGGACCACTGGCAGGAGGTAAAGTCGGACAAGATAGTCGAGCTGCTTGAGAGGCTGGTGAGAGCAGCAGAAAACTCAAATGATGGGTGAGGATAAGAGCAAGGTGGACGAGGACGAGAGCAAGAAGGATGGGGATGAGAGTTGGTAGGATGAGGAGGAGGGTGACAGTGAGGAGGGCAAGGGAGAGCATGGGTCATACAAGCAGAGGCCACAGGAAAATGAGGTGGCGGAGCCCCAGGGGCAACGTAAGTGTCCTGTTTTTTTGAGGTAGAGACTTGGTGCTGAAGGTCTGTATTGTAGGGACGTGTACGAGGTGTGCGCAAGACCACACAAGGTGCAAGGTATCCTTGGGGTGTGGGAAGAGCTGTCTGAGATGCAGGCAGGAAGAAGGTGGAGTGCTCCTTTAACAGGATGCTGCCAGTGAGTGGAGGGAGGTCCAGGAAGTAAAATTGGACCAATTGATTGGGCTGGTTGACAGTGTGGTGAGTGGAATACAGAAGGTAAATGATAACTTGGAGGAGCAACCGTATTACTAGCGCCACCATATTGGAATTTCTTTGTTGTTATACTTCTACTTGTCCCGATCTTCCGTTTTTTTCTTATTGCACAAAAGTACATACTTGGACCTGTACCAATCAGACCTGTACCAATTAGAATGCTCACAGCCTATTCACTTGTTGCACAGATTCTAAATTACCTTTCCCTATCAATTACCACCATACCTATGAATCTTTGTTGTGAAATCAAATAAAAATGTATATACTATTTTGAACTTTATGAATTTTCTTGCGGACTTGATTGAATTCAAAGGGTAGTAAGCTGGAAAGAGGTGCAGAAGGGGGTTTCATAGAGCCACGCACCACTCAGCATCCGACTGGCTGGACTTTGTATGCGGTTATAGGCGGGACCTGCCGCGAGACAACACTTATTTTCAAAAAGTCCGTGGTATACATGCCTCGTATCAAAATGGTATACACTCTACCACAGCACCATCATCGCACCAACCACTACTCCCAGCACCAGTGTTCCCCTGCCATATACTTGACCGTGGCCTGCCTTCCACACTACCGAGCTCGCTCGCAAACGTCGTCACGAACCCCTTCGTCGGGTCCGGAGAGCCGCTGACGGTCACCGTCGGTATCGACGAATCAGGCGTGATGGACGAACTGGCCGACGAAGCTGTAGCATTCACGACAGAGAATCTTGGCGAGAGACAATGCATCACTCCATGTGTGGAATTTATGAGCAACATGAAATAGTCGTCTCCCGTGGGCACATCTTCGAGGTAGATATTCAGAGATGTCGAGGAATACGGCTGCGATGGGACTGGTCGTGCGTCAGCCACGAAAAACAAGAACAGATCGTACCCAACGCACCGTTATAGGCGATATATGTGATCCCATCCTCACTTAGCCTCGTCATTTCGATATCGAAATGTGTCACTCCGTCCCATACGCCCTTCTCCCACGAGAGGACATTCACGGCAGAGTTGGACCATTGTGCGCCCTCCCGGGGTTCTTTGATCATGAAATATGCTGCAAAAATTCACAATCAAACCCCGTTGGTGTAAACAAAGAAGGAAGTGAACGTACAGTGAGTGACACATGAAACGAGGGTTGCGAGGTAGAGGAGAGAGAGGGAACATCGATGTGGGATCATGAAAGAGGGCGACGAGAAAAGTCGTTGCTCGAATTTGAGGGCACAACCGACTGCGGATTAGGATGTACGGCGCCCTTCATCGCTGCGGTCGTATGGAGCACGTAAATACGAGCGAGTTCTGTGAAGGCTGCGCAAAACCAGGCTTGGGACGCCACTTAGGATCATCAAAATTGATAGCAAAGACAGAGCGAACATGGCGACAGTCTTTGACACATGAGCAGACCCGGTTACGGCAAGCCCTTGTACGACAAGCAGTGATCTTCGAGAAGGACTGGGAGGAGCGATGCATAGATCCCAAGTTAATGTAAGTCAGAACAAATTGCGTATCCAGTAGAGCCTGCAGACACCGACATAGGACGACTGCGAGAGAAACCTCAACAAACACAGTTCTGTCAGCACTTGATTGAACCAGTGCCAAGACGTCAATAATTAGTTGTCCACATAGAGGCAGTGGTATAAGACTTGGGATCGCTAAATGAGAGTAGGGAGCAAAGCAAGGTCAACGTCTCGGCCCGCATTGGACAGTACGCCATCACGTGAGTATCTAATGTTGATTTTCCGTTCCTTATTACGACCTTGAATACCAACACTTGAAACGAATCCAGGTCGATAAGTCACATTATGCTTCTTCCTTGACAAGTATACTTTTTACCCATGAGATTCGCCGGAAAGGCAATATCCGAAAGCACTCACATTTACCCTCGGTCCCGGTCCCGGCCCTTTCCGTATTATTTCATGAATCATCGTATCAGCCCTGAGTACCTCCGGATCAACTATATTCCTGGCAATGGATCGAATCTGGGACAAGATCACGCGTGAACAACCCACTCCGGTTCTTACTTTTCATATAAGAGAATCGAAGCGTATTTACAGCTCCACGTCAACTCTGCTTGTCGAAGACTGGATCAAAAAATTTTCAACCCCAACTAATCATCATCATATGCATAGGGTATAAATCCGAAATAGCAAAGGGTACGATAAGCTGTAGCTTGAGAGAAACAAATCCCTAGATTAAGTTTTGAATATTTTAAGTTAATGATGTAGCAATGTGCGACTGAATCCATGTGTGTGAGCGTGCGTATGCGAATAAATAAAGATGTGGAACTGCCTGCGTTTTCGTTCCTGTGTTTTTTTTTTTCAGAAACATGCTGCATTGCCGCCCCGGTATGCATTTGCGCGGCCCCCATCTGCTAGGAACACACTCCCGTTCATATAGGCACCCGCACGACTGCCCAAAAATAATATGGCACCAGCCATATCCTAGAAAAGAAGTAGGATGTCAACACTCCGCCTCTGACCTTTGACCGGCCCGAACTCACCTCGTCTGATCCAGCACGTTTCAGTGGCACATCATTGCAAAGCACGCTAGGATCTAGCCTGTAGCCCATGTCCGTAACCGGTGACGTTGTCATCTCTGTATACAATTCAGAGGTTAGCTCAACCCCGGCCTTGGCGAAACAGAGAGACACTAACCACTCGGGAATACACCAGGAGCTAGAACGTTGCTACGAATACCCCAGGGCGCCAATAGATTCGCCATCACCTTTCCAAGATGGGTGCATGCCGATTTTGACAGCGTGTACGACATTGATAGGATTTTTGGGTCTATCCGGAAGGATCCAGAGGACGATATTGAGATGACCTGAGATGAATGGTACGGTGGTTGACAATGGCTGAATGGGCCAAAGTCTGCCGCCTGCTGACGGAGGTTTCCCTGATGGAGAAGGTCGAGGAATGCGACAGTTGTGTAATACACCGCTGTCGTGTTTGTCGCAAAGACGGCTGCGAAATCGTCGGGCGAGCCGGTATTCCAGAGAGCAGACTGGAAAGACTTGATGGATGGAGGACTGGGAGACGAGACGGGAGAACCGGGAGGTGAAGGTGGGTTCTGGGCCGGTGAGCCGGATGGTGAGGGCAGTGGATGGGAGTATAGATTCTTGGCGATGCCGGCATTGTTGACGAGGAGATCGATGTACCCGTGTCGAGCTTTCACAACCTCTACCATGGAGAGGAGACTCTCGCGGTCAGTCACATCTCCGGCAAGGGGAATCAAATTGCCGAATCGCTGAGAGAGAGAAAGCTTAGTGAGAGCATCAGAAGATCAGGATGTCGACGTACATTGTGTTCTTTGGCGGCTTTTTCGAGGACGTCTTTTCTCCGTCCTGTGATATATACAATCGCGCCGTTATTTTCAAGGGTAGCTGCCATCATGAGTCCGATGCCTGTGGGAAAATATTAGAGCGCGTTAAGGGGGATCGTCAAACCAAACGTGCCAGTACCAGCTCCAGTGATAACGACAACCATGCCCTCAACCTGGAACATATTGCAAGGCATATACTTGTTAAATCTTGAGGACGCGTCGCAAGACTCGGGGCAACATTGAGAGACAGAGGCGTGCATTATATCCAGAGATCAAGGGGTAGGAACGCAGATGTAAATCGAATCAAAGGGCGTGTATTTATGTCGTCGGTGTTAGTGGCAGGACCGAGTAAGTCACCAGTGAGGCTGCAGGGACGGTTTGTTCGAATGGGGTGATGATTACTCCCAGCAAGAGGTAGAGGGCCTTTATAGGCAGAATTGCCAGCCGCTCTTTTCAGCGTGATGTCGTGAGCGTTCAGTCCTGATTACTGCATCGTACCTTTTCTGTGCGAATAGATTTACGTCCGCGCATGTCCGTGTCTTCATCCTGATCCTCCATGGATGTACGTCGTTATGAAATGGTAAAAGAAGCCTCGAGGAAGCTCAAACTCACAAGAAGCCTGCTCGTGGTGACCTGTTAAGGGGAACCACACTCACTCTTATACACTTCCCAATCAGGAAATCAGAGTGGTTAAGCTGAAGAATCATGAAGCTTTCAATATGGAAGACTCAGCTAAAATTCCATTCCAGCAGAGCTTGGCTCATTCTCGAGTAATTTTAATGGATTCTCGAGCTTTAACATCTATGCGCGATTCTTCCAATACTGTCATATCAGCT
>JANDKJ010000012.1:0-61809 GCA_028551335.1 Armillaria sp. CMW 4456 | reverse complement strand
GAATTCGGCACGAGGCCACGAAACTCGCGGACCTGGTCTCGATATCTCCACGGTAAGGGGTTCCAATTAGGTATAGGCGAGACCAAACATTGGATTGGACGTGTCCTGTACGGTGATGATCGTGCTGTAATTGTTCTCGATAATTCCAGGTTCACCATGAATTATGACGAGATAGTCGAGACCTCATTGATACCAACCGGATGAACCAAGCTCTAGGTCGACATGAGGCTCACTCCGTCGTGGCGCCGTGTTCTGCGGGAGTAGGGCATAGTCGGAGAAGCAGGACCATAACGAGGTCGCAAAGAAGGAACAAAGAATAGAACAGTTCTTACAAGAACATGTGGAGGATGGTAGGACTTGGCAGAAAGTGAGCGTGGTCCCACTGTGCTTCTAGAGAAAATTAAGAAGCATCGCTTCACGTGGATGTCATTTTTTGTGACGCAGCATCACGGAGAAGAAAAACGAAGATTAGCACACAGCCACCCGACGTCATTTTGAAGGTGTGCAATGCGTCATAATTTCAGATGCGAGGCAATGCCTAACTGCCTCGAGGTAAGCTGGCTCAGTCGGAGGTCCATTGCTGCGATTCGACTTACGTGAACACACAGCAGTGACGTAGCCAAAGATGAGTATCAAGGATTCACTGCGCTTAGATTATTGTCAATATGATTTGAATGACAGGTGCGAGGGTCGCGTAGACATGATAAACGCGCAATACCGTTATCAAGTAAGATGGACGTCAAAGCATATGGGGATTGCCGGACAGGATAGAGTGTCTCGTATCAATATTGAACCACGCCTTCCAGTAAAGACGAGCACGGACACAAAGACTCAGACATCAGAATTAGCCACGGCTAAGGCAAATAAGATTGCATCTTCGAACGACGATCAGGAAAGAAGTCGAGAATCGGATGAAGCCATATGAAAAGTTGCCGCGCAGACATCATCTGACGGAAATTCGTCGTCGAAGCCATCTAATGCCACTTTTTAGCGCTACCCATCCGTTATCATAATATCACAGGAGTCACCCCCTCACAAATGGAGCAACCAACACATTCGTTAGCAACACTAGTCGTCCGTATCAAATGTCAAGCCAAGCGCTGGTTACCATGCGAATCCGGGGATGACAGATTTGTCATGCGTTTCCGACGTCAAATCACGATGAGAGAAAAGGAAGACGACGCAGTACACACATCTCTTCCTCCTCGTCCACGCGCTTGTTCCCAGCCCCGGATCAAGAAAAGAAGCAATACTGAGTCGAAGATCAGGGATGCGGGGAGGAGCGTGGGGTAAGCTAGACAGTGGCGCATCCAACTCCGAGCTCTCATAGAGGAGGGCATGTAATTCGGCGGATCCCGTGAACTCCTTTCTCCTCCGGGTTTTAATTAGTCTCAGGGCTGATATCGAGGTGGACGGGCATTCTCGGGGGAGAGAGGAAAGGCGGGAAACGAGTATTATTAATATTATGGCAAATGGCGGAGTGTGGGGTTCTTGGGGCGCGTCGAGGCCACCCTGGTCTTCCCAAATTAAAGAGTGATTTTCTGGAGGAGGATCGTCATGTGGGTGGGAGAATGCTGTTGTTTAATTGTTTAACAGGATAAATTTGTCGCGGAACCCATCCAGAAGGACTGATGTGAATCCGTAAGAAAGCCATCCGGATCCCAACGTCAGGCACAAGTATAGTTCGACTCCACGAAAGTAGTCCATGGGATTGGGATCGAACCACAGGAAATTTTACTCAAACTAGAAAAATGAAGTCTTTGGGCTCCGAGTTCCGAACCTGACCTAAATTTCGATGCGATATTATTCTAGAACACAATCAAATGGAATCCGGACAAGTGACGATGATGATAAGTTTCGACTGGAGAGGGAAAGCACTGGGACGGACAGATGAAGGAACAGATGTCGTGGAAAGTGTACGCTGGACGACAAGGTACGGTACGCCCACAGAATAATCAAGACCGCAATGGGGTGTACTCGGAGCAGGTAGCGCGAGAAAAGGCTATTCGACATGAACTATCCTGTTGTTCCTCGATCGTTCCAGGACTTTCCATTCGTTCCTGGAGAAATTATAAGCTCAATGAAACGTGTCGAGAGCGAAATGGATGTCCCCACACTGACAACCGGAAGCGGTAGCCTGACACTGACAAGGTCCAGCACTGGAACAGAGAAATAAAATCTGCTCCGGCTCGAGCTCGAGGACTAGAAGGCAATTTGTCCGCGCCTTGACGTGTTCCAGGCAGGAAGATTTGAAAACAGACGAGGTATTGACACCGTCTCGAGGACTTGGGGGATGAATCCGGGGAGAGGTTCTAGAACGCGAACGTTGACAGGAGAACATGCGGACCTGCAAGACCAAACTCGTGCAATGAGGTACATGTACGCTGCGAGCGGGGAACACCCGATCCCACACGGCCGGATCGGGAAAGCACGTATACGGGACCGCGGTGTCGTCCCGAGTCCCGACAGGCCCGCCAAGGAGGGAATGAGAAATCCAATCGTCCGTATCAAGGAGCATGCAAGTGTTGAGATAAGAGAGGGAGACAGTTGTGGCCTGAATTGGGAAAATAGAGAGTACGAGCACGAGAGTGGCGCTGCTCACGGTCCCGGTTACTGAGGGACATGAAGGGGGTCCTGTTAGGCACGAGACTTCACGAAGAGAAAGATGGCTCACGATTAAGCAGACAACAGATGAACCTTGATGTTCGAGCTTGTAGTAGGCACCAACACAGCTGGATATAGATATGGCAACTTTGTCGTCGTTCGGTCCTGGATGCGACCCCGCCAGGGACTGAAAGTCTGTTCTTCAGACAAGAGACAAGTGTGACGGTACCTAAATAGCGTGGTGCGGATTATCTAGCTACGCCACGATGTAAACACGTTTCCATGGTTTCCGGGGGTTCAAGATTCAACTTGAACGCCACGTCCTCCAACGAGGCCTAACACGGTTAGTAGTGCAGTGATTATCAGCGAAAACAAGTTGATGATGGCACTAAGGCATTCCATGATTCGCGTAAATCATTCCGATAATCGCGTTGAGGACTAGGCGTGGTATGGATGGAGTTTCCAGCTGTATGTTCCTGGGTTCGGGTGGTTCATCGGAGGCAGAGTAGATACCAGGACGTGCAGGAGGAACCCCTGGGCGTGCATATATGCGTCTCAGAGCGGATGCGCAAGGGCGAGGGCAGGATATTTCATATCATCAAGGTGAGATATTCGTAGTATGTGCTGCTGATGAGTCCTAAGCAAGCACTTCGTGAATCGGAATGAGAACATACCCATACTAATCATCACGATAATCAAGGAGCGATAATCTTGCAATGAATGCAAAACCTCGATAATAACGGTTCATTGATACCTATTTTATGTCCTTTTATCAATGTACTGGTGACCAGAGTAGATTCCGCAACGAGGAAAAGTCAGTGAAACACAGATGTGACCAACCAGCCTCAGAGACTGGTCTTCGTCGTTGTACAAAGATGGATATCTTGCCAGAGATTCAAAAGTGTGACGAACACTTCATATATCGCCCATATCGTTATTGACGGTCGGAAATTTTACGCAAAGGAGTAGTGAGATTGGGGAGAAGCCATCATGGTTGGAAAAAGCAAAGTAAAGAACTTAGTGTTGCCGTGGCGCGGCTCGGCTAATTCCGGTTTTGGGACTAATTTTTAGCCGCGCCGCGCCACGCCATGATTTTGATGTGGCTAAGGCTCGGCTCCGGCGGCTGATGGCGCAGGCGATGGCTAATTATCATAAAAGGAAATGAATCACAAAAAGACTATATTACATGAGTTCACCTGCTAGGGACTTGATAAATGTGTACACATGCAAATTAAGTCAACGAAGGTGAAAAATAGATGGATTATGTACCATCACTATAAGATTTGTAACCCTTTCACTTGTCACCCACCCCTAAGGCCTGAAGTTGTTGAAGAGACAGCTGTGACAGCCATGAAGCCAAAGAGAAGAGTCAGACATGTAAATAAGATATTTAATATATATATATTGTGCACCTAACATGTAATGAAGTGGGTTTTAGGTCGTACAGAGGACAGAATGGAAGACAACAACGAAAGAAAGGAGATGATGCTTATACTTACCTAATTTGGAGCTCAGCCATGGCTTGGCCGAGCGTGAGCCACCATGCGCCGGCTTAACTCGGCTAAACGCCATGTCTAGCCGTGCGCCAAATCTTTGGCGCGGCGCGGCTAATTGTGGCTCGGCGCGGCCGGCGCGCCACGTTTAGCCGCGCCAACGGCAACACTAAAAGAACTTGAGCACAGCCACCAGAACGCATCACGCGTAGTCCACGATCCTCCGACTTTAATCCGAGTCTAACTTGATCTATTCTTCAAGCTCAAAATAGTTTCTTATTAGCGGGTATCCATCACAAATATGGCTCATTTAGAGCATCACCGCAGCTCGTCTACTTCTAGCTCCCCGGGACATGATGTAGGTAAAACCGGTTGTAGATATGATGAAGATTTCCTCGGAGTCATCTCATGGACCTGAACTGTCACCATCTAGTCTGATGCTATGAACCGGAGATGCTATCAAATGTTATAAAGTCACCGACATAATCAAAGATAATCATCCGAGGCGATATGGTGAGGTAACGGAACACAGCCCACATGGACTGGAAGCAAAGGTACACTGCGGGATTCGCATGGCGCCGACCGTCGTCCGTCCGAGAAGCCACCCAGCCATGATCGCTTCTCCAAACTAGCGAT
This sequence comes from Armillaria sp. CMW 4456, assembly GCA_028551335.1. Taxonomy (NCBI): domain Eukaryota; kingdom Fungi; phylum Basidiomycota; class Agaricomycetes; order Agaricales; family Physalacriaceae; genus Armillaria; species Armillaria sp. CMW 4456. The sequence continues at coordinate 57,076 of JANDKJ010000012.1, read as the reverse complement.
GATATACCGGTTTTCTAACGGTGAGCAGTGAGCAGAGATGTCACTGTTTGATGTTTACCTGTGCGCATATCCATGTATCTACCCTTGATAGATATATCACTAGTTGAATAGCGACCCCCTGCGTCTGTGAGTTCAGGATCATCACCATTGATCTGATCCCGAGCCAAAGGACTGATGATCGTAAAACTGAACTATGTATCAGCGTCACGGAGTCAATTAGATGATAGTATGAATACTCACGAACCCCATCGGTTTAATGAAAGCCCCTGGACCGTTACCTTTTTGATATTCTGAGTCATCGGCGACGCGAAGCCGCCAAGTTCTCAGAACTCAGGAAGGTAGTGTATGAAATGAAAAGAATACCGACCGCTATCCGCCCGATCAGTTCACAAATGCATTTTCCTAGCAGGGATATTCGTTGAAATCTTCTGATCAACAAGCCAGCATCGATATAGACGGACATGAGCGGAGATGTTGTACCACAGAGTCCAGAATTGGTGTCGGTGGCGGGTGTACCATTACGCATATGCATAGATCCATCCAGTCTCACTGAGATAGAGATTGGACGGCGCCCGCAGCAAAGTCCAGGTATGGCTGACGGTTCTGGGATCAAGAGATCGTGTTAACTGCATTCGTGAGTTGCCAAAGACCCCAATCTGATCCCCTGACCGCAAATCATGCATAATCCTGTTGAGATTCAGACTGTAGTTCTCAGCTCCTGAGATCAAAAGGTGCAGATGCCAGTGCATGGTGAAAGGGATGCTAAGCTAGCACATTATCGACTCGCTGATCTGTTGAGGTTCCCGGCCTTCTCCACTGGCTGCGGAGGGATAGTAGACCTATAAACCAGCCAATCAAGCATGATATATAGCTAGACCAGAAGTCCTCAGCGGCGCACTTCTATTCGCGAGGTCAAAAATGATATTCCCGGAACCGCACGGAGATACCACCGTACACAACTCGTGTTTTGACGGATTTGCGAAAGAACATCGTGTATTGTATTCAGCCGTACGAGTGCAGAAGTCATGGCACGGTGGATGTCCTTCGGGAGCGACACGACAGGAATTCGGGTAAACAGAGCACTGGCGTCCTCAGCTGACTGTGTGAGGAGGGTTGTAGGAGTGTACACGTAAGACGCATCCGCATATACGCAGAAGACCGAATTGAAGAAGCTCTGAGTCGGATGGAACAAATGCTCACGACAAGAGTGCTCGTGAGTGCATGCGGAGGAATTCAGAGCCTGACCTACACGATCCAGGACGTCGAATTTGGCACGAGGCCACGAAACTCGCAAACCTTGTCTCGATATCTCCGCGGTAAGGGATTCTAATTAGATATAGGCGAGACTGAACATTGTACTGGACGTGTCCTGTACGGCGACGACCGTGCTGTAACTGTTCTCGATAATTCCAGGTTCACCATGAATTATGACGGAATAGTCGAGATTTAATACCAAGTGGATCAAGCCAAGCCTGGGTCGACATGAGACTTACTCCGTCATGGCACCGTGTCCTGCGGGAGTAGGGCATAATCGGAGAAGCAGCAGACCATTGTCCAACGCGGTCGCAAGGAAGGAACAAAGAATAGAACAGTTTTCAGAAGAACATGTGGGAGATGGTAGGACTTGGCAGAAAGTGAGCGTGGTCCCGCTGTGCTTCTAGATAAAATTCGAGAAGCATCGCTTCACGTGAATAGTCATATTTTGTGACGCAGCATGACGGAGAAGAAAAAAGAAAAAAGAACACCACAGCCACTCGACGTCATTCCGATGCGTCATAATTTCAGATGCGTAGTAATGAACTCCCTCGAGGTGAGCTGATTTAGCCGCAAGTCCGCCGCTGCGATTAAATTTACGTGAACACACAGCAGTGACGTAGCAGAAAAGATTACTATCAAGGGTCTATCGCCCATAGATTATTGTCAACATGATTGGGATGACAAGGGTCGCGTAGATAAGTGGAGACATGATAAACGTGCAATACCGTTATCAAGTAAGACGAACGTCAAAGCATAAGGAGATTACCGGACAGGATAGAGTGTCTCGTGTCAATATTGAACCACGCCTTCCAATGAAAGACCAGCGTGGACAAAAAGACTCAGAGACATAATTAGCCCAACGTCAAAAAAGATGGCATCTTTTCGACAATTAAACAACAAGAAGTCGAGAATCCGATGAACTTGAAGCCATCACGAAAAGTCGCTGCGCAGACATCATCTGACGGAAATTCATCGTCGAAGACATCTATCTAATAACCACTTTTTAGTGCTACCCATCCGTTATCATGATATCACAAGAATCACCCACCTCACCCTCGTTGGCAACGTTGCTCGTCATCCGTATCGGACGTCAAGCCAAGCACTGGTTACCATGCAAATCTGGGGAAAACAAAACAGATGCAGATGAGTCGGACACGCATCATGCATTTCCGACATCAAATCACGATGAGAGAAAACGAAGAAGGCGCAGTACACACATCTCTTCCTCCTCATCCACGCGCTTGTTCCAAGCCCTGGATCAAGAAAGAAGCAACACTCGAAGATCAGGGATGCGGGGGAGGAGCGTGGGGTAAGTTAACAGTGGCGCATCCAACTCCGAGCTCTCATAGAGGAGTGCATGTAATCGGCGGATCCGTGAACTCCTTTCTCCTCCGGGTTATAATTATCTCAGGGCTGATATCGAGGTGGACGGGCATTCTCGGGAGAGAGAGGAAAGGCGGGAAACGAGTATTATTAATATTATGGCAAACGACGGAGTGTCGGGGCCCTTGGAGCGCATTGTCGAGGTGTCGAGACCACCCTGGTCTTATCAATCCAAATTAACGAGTCATTCTCTCGAGGGTAATTGTCATGTGGGTGGAGAGAATGCTGTTGTTTAGTTTTTAACAGGATAAATTAGCCGCGGAACCCGTCCAGAGAGTATGATATGGATGCATAAGAAAGTCATCCGGATCCTGATGTCAGAGACAACAAATATCATCCGACTCCACCACAAAACAGCTCAGTGTGTTTGTGGCACGACATGGGATTGGAATCGAGCCACGAGAAATTTTACTGAAACTAGAAAAATGAAAGTCTGCAGTGCAGTGCCTCTGAGCTCCGAACCTGACCTAAATTTTGATACGATTTTATTATTCTGAAACGTAATGAAATGGAATCCAGAGTAACAATGATGACAAGCCTCGACTGTGGAATGTTGAGGGAAAGCACTAACACGGCCGGATGAGGGAATGGACGTCGCGGAAAATGTACACTGGACGACAAGGCACGGTATGAGCCCGAGGACTAGAGGGCAATTTACCTTGACATGTTCCAGGCACTAGCAGAGGGATTTGAAAACCGACGAACGAACGAGGTATTGACATCAGGTCAATGAAACCGTCTCGAGGACTTGGGGGATGAATCCGGGGGGGATGGTCTAGAACAGGAGCATTGACAGGAAAAACATGCGGACCTGCAAGGCCAAACTCGTACAACGAGGTACATGTACGCTGTGGGGGCCGACACCCGAGCCCACACGGCCGGATCGGGAAACTTGAAGTATGTGTACGGGACCGGGACTGCGGTGTCGTTCCGAGTCCCGAGTCCCGATCACGAGGCAGCAGGATGGGAGTGAGAAATACGAGTATCAAGAAGGGCATGCAAGTGTTTGAGATAAGAGAAGAAAAGAGCGAGACAGTTGCGGCCTAAGTTAGGAAAATAGAGGGACGTCGCTGCAGTGGCGCTGCTTACGGTCCCGGTCACTGAGGAACATGAAGGGGATCCCGTTAGGCACGAGACGTCAGGAAGAGAAAGCTGGCTTACGATTATGAGGACAACAGATGGACTTCGATGTTCGAGCTTGTAGTAGGTACCAACAAAGCCGGATATGGAGACGACCCCGCCAAGGGACTGAAAGTTTGCTTCCTTCAGACAAGAGACGAGTGTGACGGTACCTAAATAGCGCAGTGGTGATTTTCTAGCTACGCCACGATGTAAACACGTTTCCATGGTTGCCGGAGGTCAAGATTCAATTTGAACGTCACGTCCTCCAACGAGGCCTGACAGGGTTAGTCGTGCAGTGATTGTCGGCGAAAACAAGTGATGGCGCTGGGTAGGGCGTTCCATGATTCGCGCAGATCATTCCGATAATCGCGTTGAGGGCTGGGCGTGGTGTGAATAGAGTTTCCTGTTGTATGTTCCTGGGCTGGGATGGTTGACTACCGAAGAGACCTAACTAAGAACTTCATGCATATCATGAGTCGGAATGAAAACATACCCGTGCTAATCATTACGATGATCAAGGAGTGATAATCCTGCAATGTCGCGCAGATCATTCCGATAATCGCGTTGAGGATTGAACGTGTGCTGTGAATAGAGAAAGTTGCCTGTTGTATGTTCCTGGGCTGGTGTGGTTGATCGAGGGCAGAGTAGATATCGAGGTGGGGGGAGGCCTTGGCGTGCATATATGCGTCTCAGAGTGTAGATGGGAAAGGACAAAGCAAGGGCATTCCATAGCAGCAAGGTAGTACGTACTGCCAATGAACTCTAAGTGAGCGCTTCGTGAATCGAAATGAAAACGCACCCGTGCCAATCATTACGATGATCAAGGAGCGACAATCTTGCAATGAATGCGATAACGGTTCATTGATACCCATTGTATGTTCCTGGGTGGATGTACCGGTGGCCAGAGTAGATACCGCAATGAGGAATTGAATGGAGGAACCCGGGTTGCAACTTGGGCCAGGAGTCCATGTAGAGTCATTGGCGTGTTTCAGCGAGAACAAATTGTTGATGCCAGTTGCTGTTGGGTGCCTGAGACAACGTAGCACAGTGGGCGAGCAGATAGTGCGGCAGTGGGAGTTGGGAGTGATGTGTTGGTTGAGCTCGTAGCGTCCGAAGGGTGGCAGTGCTTGCGATGGGATTGTTTCGTCAATAACAGTATCATGGAACGGAAGATCATGGAATTGAGCTAGTCATCAGGTTTGTCATGGATACGGATGAATTGGTCCGGGGTTGGAATAGCCGGAGTACCGCACATGCAGGGCGGGACTAGTCGGTCGGTACGGGCTGCGCAAGAGCCGTGTGCACACCCTCCCCAAAGTATCCGGTCAACGAGTCCATGGGTACCGGCATTCTATAGATATCCTCCCAATCGTGGCATCATCGTCGAGTGCCACGCAGTGCCTAGAAATGAGGACAAGCAGATGTCTTGAATCATTCATTCCACAAACATGTATCCATATGGTGAACAAGCGGGAACATTAAGCGAATAGGGAACGGAACAAAACGAACGGAGGAGAACAAAGGAGATCCCATCTCGAGATCTATCGATACCACAGCCACATGCTGGGAATCCCCGGGTTATGTCAGCCGGCATAACGAGCAGGCGTGGAAAAATAGAAACGGATATAAATGTCAGTGGCCACGACGGCCCTTTTCCCAACTGATGACCACGTCTTTTGCCTCTTTCACTTCGACGACCATCACTGCTCCCCTTCCCAGTTACAATAAGCGCCTTATCACTGCTTCCGAATTTGAAGGCGAGCCACCCTACAAGAAGCAGCGTAACATGTCCAGCCTCCGGAGAACTCACTCTTACCTCTCCCTCACGGACCTACCCAACCAGCCCCAGCAGTCGATATACATCACGCCGCCCACGCGAGGCCGCTGTCGGAGACGCAAAGTCAGTGTCGCCTCGCCCCCAGCAGATAGTGGCGACTTTCGGGCGTGTCTTGAGGCATCGATGGCCCGGAGTTTAGCACCCATTACGGACCCATACAATTACCAGCAGAGGCGAACGCGACCTGCGTCGCCAGCCCCAGTCGCGTCGACGATGACGACGACGACGACAACCCACCCCGCATACTCATCGACGCCTCGCGTCTCGTCTCCCCTATCCCCTTCTGCGCGTCCCTCTGCATACTCCTCGCCTTTTGCTCGTCCGAAGAAGGGCAAGGCAGAGCCAGATCTCCACCGCATAGCTATCACCACCTGCATGCGATCCACCTCCGAGGGACAGAAGATCCTAACTATGGGTCCGCGTATTGCCATGAATATCGCGAATGCCACTCGTGAATTGGAACGGATCGTGTCGGAGGGAGGAATAGAGTTGTCGAACGACGATGATATTATCATGGGGGACTCGACAGCTGAACCGTGGGTCAACGTGTCGAGAGGTGACGACTGGGAGATGATCCACTGTGGGGCATAGGCCTCGGAGTTGACTTTTCCTTTCGCGTTACATCCACCGCCAAGCATTCTATTCTCTCTTCGTCGCGCATTCATCTGGGTTTGGGGGCTTCTTGGGATATCCATCTGTATTTCTCATGCATCATTTCGGTATCTATCTAACTATCTATGTTGTTGCTATCACTGCTGTAAATTCATCTATCTGCTCATACTACCAGTTCCTGTAATCATACGTATACTTACTTTTGGGTTTAACACGGTTTTGTCTGATCCCCAATCGTGTGAGCTTCTAAACAATTATCAGCATCACGATGTTGATGGCCGTTGAAACTCGAACTCAACGGAGTGGATATCTATAGAATCACAGCACGCAGTATAATAGCACCCGGCTGTTTGACCCCGTGGCGGGAGCACGCACCTCCCATGTGAGTTTATCCGTCTTCCGCTTCCTTTCCGCTTTTCTGTTTTTTTTTCTTCTCCTCCTCCTGTCCATGCGGAAAAAGGAGACTTTTGGGGGTACCGTGTTTCAATTTATAACTGGAGAAATTTGTGGAAACTCAGGATATGCAGGGACATCTCCGCCGACTCGGAAGGGTTAGGATATTCATATAAAGGAGATTCTCATGATTCATGGTTTATTGTCTTGACTTTCGGTTAACTGTGATGTGGCCGGTAGTGTTCTTGTTATCGTTACCCGGGAGGGAGGGTCCATTTGAAAAATGGCGAATTGAGTTCTTGATTTTGTGAAATTGTAGTACATCGTAAAAAGGTTAACTTTGGCTGGTTGGAGGAGCGAGACAGGTTCAGTATAGTAGAATGATTGCAAATAGATGTGCAGCACAGTAAAGAAGGCTTTGGAGTATATGATTCTGAATTTCTATGTCGATGGATACATACATAGCATATGGAGGGCCCTGAACGAGCACGGCAATTCGGGCCGAACTTGCGGCAACACCGATTTTGACTTTGAAAACGGCGCCAAACTGTTTTTTTTTTTTTTGCAATGGATGGGACTCGAGCAGAAACTGACTCGCCGGCAATCTAAAGCGACTTTTCTCCTGGTATTATCTCTTGGAAATTTCGTTGCTCGTACCGAGAGGCACAGCTACATGCGTACAAAAGTCCGGAGGAAACCATGAGGTCACAGTAACGAAATCGCCGCCTCTGTGAGTATTCATTTCAATGCCGCCGGGAATGTAGCCTTTGCCGCCTACCATATGCTTGTTCCCGCCTTGCTCTTTGTCGGATCTTCGCCTCGTTGCATACACGTTCAACTTTTTTGCGTGAGAGAGCATACTTAATCTGGGAACCTTGGGAGGAGGACCGTCCTCTGAGTCTATTCTTGCTGTATATTTCGCTTTTAGGACACGCCACACATTGCAACGCGGCCAGCCCTTACCAGGGGAATTAAAAATTTAACGTTCGCCTTGCTGCTACATATCATAGGTATTCATCAAGATTCAATTGACGCTCATCGATTGTTTGACTGAGAATAGCTGCACTGGCATCTACATCGATAGGCTTGTCTCCTGGTATCATCTCTTGGATATTTCGTAACTTGTACCGACTCGGAGAGGCACAACTGCATACATACAACATTCCGAGGGGAACTACGTGAACCATGAGGCCACAGGAACAGAATCGTCACCTCTGGGAGTATTCATTCCAATGCCGCTGGAAATGTGGCCTGTTGCCGCCTACCGTACGCATGATAGCGTGTCCCCGCCTTGTGCACAGTGCTACTTGTCGGATCTTCACCTCGTTGCATACACGTTGAACTTGAGGGATTGAACATACTCTATCTGGGAACTTTGGGAGAATGCTTCGAGTCTATTGTTGCTGTATGCTTTGCTCTTGGGACACGCCACACATTGCGACGCAGCCAACCTCTGCCGGTGGGATAAGGTTCGCCCTACTGCTATCATAGGCATTCAGCGAGATTCAATTGACGCCCATCGGTTGTTTGACTGCGTGAGAATAGACTGCATTGGCATCTACATCGATATCTTGCTTATGGTCATTCGTTGATCCGGTATTCGAGGTTGCTTGATCATGGCATCAGAGCTGAGAACTCCAGTCCGAATCCCAACTTGCTTACTCATGATTCGCGGTTAGGGGATCAGATTGGAGTCATCGACAACTCGTGGATGCAATCAACACAATCTCTTGATCACAGACCAGTCAGCCGCCATACCTGGACTTTGTTGCTGCGGGCGCCGCCCAATTTCTGTGGGACTGGATGAATCTATGCATGTGCGCAATGGCGTACCTGCCACCGACATCAATTCTGGACACCGTGCTTCCAATATCTCCGTTCATGTCTGTTTATACCGACGCTGGCTTGTTGAATGGAAATTGCAATGAGTACGTACCCTTGCTGGGAAAGTGCATTTGTGAATTGATCGGGCGGTGTTCGTCATTGACTCTCGGGCGGATGGCGGTCGGTGTTCTTTTCATTTCATACACTACCTTCCTGGGTTCTGAGAACTTGGCGGCTTCGCGCCGCCGAGGATTCATAGTGTCAAAGAAGCGAACGGTCCAGAGGCTTTCATTAAATCGATGGGTTCGCAAGTATTGATATCTATCGTCCATTGACTCCGTGTATCTATCTATGTGACGCTGATAACCGGGTTTCATAGTATGCGTCATCATCCACCCTCTATCTGTCATGGTCTCAATATCTCTCAAGGAACTCTCGCAGTCGAGAGACCAGATCAACGGTGATGGTCCTAATCTCACAGACGCAGGGGGTCACTGTTCAAGCAGTGTACATACATATCTATCACGGTTAGATATGCGCGGGGGTAAACATCAAACGGTGATATCTCCGCTCACTTCCCATGTCATTCGAGGTTGGAAAACCGGTATGTGATAATCACCGCTGACTTGAGAAGCGATCGTGGCTGGGTGGCTTCTCGGACGGACAACGGTCGGCATCATGCGAATCCCGCAGTGTGCCTGTGTTCTAAGTCCATGTGAGCTGTGATCCTTACCTCACCATATCGCCTCGGATGATTATCTACGGTTCTGTTGACTTTGCCGCCGGAGGCTTTTATAACAGTGTTAGTTAATGATAGCATCTATGGTTTATAGCATCAGAGACTAGACGATGACAGTTCAGGTACATGAGACGACTCCGAGGGAATCTTCATCATATCTACAACCAGTTTTACCTACATCACGTCCTGGGGGCTAGAAGTAGACGAGCTGCGGTGATGCTCTAAATGAGCCATATTTGTGATGGATACCCGCTAATAAGAAACTATTTTGAGCTTGAAGAATAGATCAAGTTAGACTCGGATTAAAGTCGGAGGATCGAAAATGACCCATTGACTACGCGTGACGTAGCGTGTTCTGGTGGCTGTGCTCAAGTTTCTTTACTTTGCTTTTTCCAACCATAATGGCTTTCTCCCCAATCTCACTACCCCTTTGCGTAAAATTTCCGACCGTCAATAACGATATGGGATATATATGAAGTGTTGGTCACACTTTTGAACCTCTGGCAAGATATCCATCTTTATGCAACGACGAAGACCGGTCTCTGAGGCTGGTTGGCCACATCCGCGCTTCACTGACTTCTCCTCATTGCGGAATCTACTCTGGTCACCAGTACATCGACCAAAGGACATATAATGGGTATCAATGAACCGTTATCATCGAGGTTATACATTCATTGCAAGATTATCGCTCCTTGATTATCGTGATGATTAGCACGGGTATGTTCTCATTCCGATTCACGAAGTGCTTGCTTAGGACCCATCAGCAGCACATATTACGAATATATGACCTTACCGATATGAAATCTCCCGTCCTCGCCCTTGCGCATGCGCTCTGAGACGCATATATGCACGTCAAGAGGTGCCTCCTCCTTACCCTGATATCTATTCTACCTCCAATGAACCACCCCAACCCAGAAACATACAACTGGAAACTCCATCCACACCACGCCTAGTCCTCAACGCGATTATCGGAATGATTTGCGCGAATCATGGAATTGCTTAGTGCCATCATCAACTCGTTTTCGCTGGTAATCACTGCACGGCTAACCGTGTTAGGCCTCGTTGGAGGACGTGACATTCAAGTTGAATCTTGACCCCCGGCAACCATGGAAACGTGTTTACATCGTGGCGTAGCTAGATAACCCACACCACGCTATTTAGGTACCGTCACACTCGTCTCTTGTCTGAAGAACAGACTTTCAGTCCCTGGCGGGGTCGCATCCAGGACCGAACGACGACAAAGTTGCCATATCCATATCCAGCTGTGTTGGTACCTACTACAAGCTCGAACATCAAGGTTCATCTGTTGTCTACATAATCGTGAGCCATCTTTCTCTTCGTGAAGTCTCGTGCCTAACAGGATCCCCTTCATGTCCCTCAGTAACCGGGACCGTGAGCAGCGCCACCCTCGTGCTCGTACTTTCTATTTTCCCAATTCAGGCCGCAACTGTCTCCCTCTCTTATCTCAACGCTTGCATGCTCCTCGATACGGACGATTGGATTTCTCACTCCCTCCTGCCGGGACTCGGGACGACACTGCGGTCCCGTATTACATTCTTTCCCAATCCGGCCGTGTGGGCTCGGGTGTCCCCCACTCGCAGCGTACATGTACCTCATTGCACGAGTTTGGTCTTGCAGGTCCGCATGTTTTCCTGTCAACGTTCGCGTTCTAGAACCTCTCCCTGGACCCATCCCCCAAGTCCTCGAGACGTCGTCTGTTTTCAAATCTTTTCGCCTGGAACACGTCAAGGCGTAGACAAATTGCCCTCTAGTCCTCGAGCCGGAGCGGGTTGTGTCTCTGCTACAGTACTGGACCTTGTCAGTCTCAGGCTGCCGTTTCCGTGAGTACGTCCGTTTCACTCTCGACGCGTTTCATTGAGTTGATTATTCTCAAGGAACGAAAGGAAAGTGCTGGAACAATCGAGGAACGACCGGACAGTTCGTGTCGAATAGTCTTTTCTCGTGCTACCTGCTCCGAGCACACCCCATTGGGCGATGTCTTGATTATTCTTGTGGGCGTACCGTACCTTGTTGTCCAGCGTACACTTTCCACGACATCTATTCCCTCATCTGTCCGTCTCAGTGCTCTCCCTCTCCAGTCGAGGCTTATCATCATCGTTACTCGTCCGGATTCCATTTGATTGTGTTCTAGAACAATATCGCATCGAAATTTAGCTCAGGTTCGGAGCTCGAAGTTCGAAGACTTCATTTTTCTAGTTTGAGTAAAATTTCTCGTGGCTGGATCCCAATCCCATGTCGTACCACACACATACTGAGTTTTTCGTGGAGTCGAACTATACTCGTGCCTGACCTTGGGATTCGGATGGCTTTCTTACGGATTCGCATCATATTCTCTGGACGGGTTCCGCGACTAATTTATCCTATTCAAAACTAAACAACAGCACTCTCTCCACCACATGTCGATCTTCCTCCAGAAAATCACTATTTAGTTTGGGAAGGCCAGGGTGGCCTCGACACTCCGCCATTTGCCATAATACTTAGTTTCCCGCGCCCCAAAGCCGACTTAGCCCCGACACTCCGCCGTTTGCACTTAGTAACATTCATACTCGTTTCCCTCGAAGAACCTTTCCTCTATAGTCTTTCTATCCCGAGATTGCTGCCCGTCCACTTTGATATCAGCCCTGAGATAATTAAGACCCGGAGGAGAAAGGAGTCACGGAATCCGCCGAATTACATGCACTCTATGAGAGCTCGGAGTTGGATGCGCCACTGTCTAGCTTACCCCACGCTCCTCCCCGCATCCCTGATCTTCGAGTCTTGCTTCTTTCTTGATCCGGGACTGGGAACAAGCGCGTGGACGAGGAGGAAGAGATGTATGTACTACGTCTTCTTCCTTTTCTCTCAGCGTGGTTTGACGTCGGAAATGCATGGTGCATGTCCGACTCATCTGCATCTGTTTTGTTTTCCCCGGATCCGCATGGCAACCAGCGCTTGGCTTGACGTCCGGTACGGACTGTTCAATATTCATACGAGACTCTATCCTATCCGGCAATCCCCATATGATTTGACGTCCACTTTACTTGAACGGCATTGCGCGTTTGTCATGTCTCCACTTATCTGCGCGACCCTCGTACCCACTGTCATTAAATCATATTGACAATAATCTAAGCGCAGTGAATCCTTGATGCTCATCTCCTCTCTGGCTACGTCACTGCTGTGGTCACGTCAAGTCGAATCGCAGCAATGGACCTCCGACTGACCCAGCTTACCTCGAGGCAGTTAGGCATTGCTTCGCGCCTAAAATTATGGCGCATTGCACACCTTCGAAATGACTTCGAGTGGCTGTATTCTAATCTTCTTTTCTCTTCTCCGTGATGCTGCGTCACAAAAAATGATCATCCACGTGAAGCGACGCTATCTTCATTTTCTCTAGAAGCACAGCGGGACCACGCTTACTTTCTGCCAAGTCCTACCATCCCCACATGTTTTTTGTAAGAACTGTTCTATTCTTTATTCCTTCCTTGTGACCACATTGGACGATAGTCCACTGCTTCTCCGACTATGCCCTACTCCCACAGAATACAACGCCACGACGGAGCGAGCCCCATGTCGACCCAGGCTTGGGTTGATCCACTTGGTATCAGATCTCGATTATCTCGTCATAATTCATGGTGAACCTGGAATTATCGAGAACAGTTACAGCACGATCATCACCGTATAGGACACGTCTAATCTGATGCATGGTCTCGCCTATACCTAATGAGAGCCCCTTACCGCGGTGATATCGAGACCATGTTCCGAGTTTCGTAACCTCGTTCCGAATTCAACCTCCTAGGCCGCGTAGGTCAAGCTCTGAACTCCTCTAATTTTGGGCACATGCACTCTTGAGCACTCTCATCGTGAGCATTTGTTCCATCCGACTCGGAGCTGCTTCAAGTGGGTCTTCTGCATAAATGCTGATGCGTCTTACGTGTACGACCTACGACCCTCCCTCCACAAGTCAGCTGAGGACGCCAGTGCTCTGTTTACCCGAATTTCTGTCGTATCGCTCCCGAAGGACATCCACTGTCTGTACTCGTACGGTTGAATATAATACTACTTCGCGAATCTGTCAAAGTAGAGTCGTGTACGGTGGTATCTCCGTGCGGTCCCGAGGATACCAGCGTTGATCTCGCGAATAGTGCCGCTAGAGACTTCTGGTCTTGCTAAATGTCATGCATGATTGGCTAGTTCGTTTACTTGATCGATCTTTCGTCTTACTCTCGATCCTCACCTTCTGTACTTGGATTACAGAATATGTATTCTGTTGGCCTGAAAGAAAAATCAGGGTATGCATATTCATTCCACTGCGGATCTACCGCAGAATTATTCAGGGCTGCGATATGAAAACTAGGAACAGGGGATTTGCTGGCTCCCGTTTCAATTTTTGACTTAACGACCATCATGCAATCATGGCGAAGCTATATCCCCCGTCAAGACTGCGGAAGACTCGGGGATGCTACATCAATTATCTCTTAGTAAGTGCAGGTAAGTGCCTCACTTGGTCCGGCCGTTTCCTGTCATCACTATATTCGTATTCAATGGACTATGCACGTAATAGATGTGCGTTTTCCTCATCATCACAAATGCTGGTTCCGATTCCCGCCAATCAGGTCACACCTCATGCACCGTATGTAATATTTATATAAAATTTTGATACTGTTCAGTATGTCGTTTTCCACCTCCATTTGTTCTTCATACTTTTCTTCGAATCACTTATAAACAGCTCATTGCTTTTCCCTTCAATCTGCACCTAGTCATCGGCTCTGCCGCTTTGGAAACCACTGGATATCTTCACGTTCCGCTGTTGCGTGTTGCGCCGGTCTTCCCCATCTTTAATGATGTGAGCCGTTGCTGCTTTGCTTTGACAACCCAAATCTCACGAAAGATTACATTCAGTATGGACGGCTTATGCCCTTGTTGCTATAATTGATCTGGCCGACCCAGGCCAGTAGCTACAGACGTGATCTCATCTTTTTCTGATCAAAAATTTCTGATTATATATGTCTGCTGATACTAGACAGCTGCAGGCTTCAAAGTCTGTGAAAGGATCTGTTCCTCTACTGCGAAAGGATGTTTTGGGTTTGCGAGGTCAACTTCTCAATTAAGACGAATATTGATCAAAACAACCGCACTATCTCATGGTCGAAAGGGTTTCGTTATGTTGTCAAGGCCATGATGGTATCTGTCGACTCCGTGGATCGTTTATGCCTCAGAGACTAGAGAGTGATATTGACATTCATCTTCATCATATGTTCAACCAGTTTTACCTAAATCATGTCCCGGGGGATAGAAGTAGACGAGCTGTGGTGATTCTTTAAATGAGCCATACTTGTGATGGATACCCGTTAATGAGAAACTATTTCGAGTTTAAAGATTAGATCAAGTTAGACTCGGATTCAAGTCAGAGGATCATCCGACTACGCGTAGCGCGTTCGGGTGGCTGTGCGCAAGTTGTTTGCCTTTTCCTGCCATGACGCTTGTCCCTAATCTCACTACTCCTTTGGATGAGAGTTCTGACCCTCGATAACGATACGAGACGATATATGAAGTACTGTCCAAACTTTGAAGCTCATCCTGCTGTGCTCTCGATGAGAGGCAAATGAGATGTCTATTTCATTCGAGGTACCTATTCCTGGAATGCAGCTATACGCCGATATTATTTGACTTCAGCGCAGGTACGCTCACCTCATGCAAGTACTTGCTTGCTTGTTAAAACATCCGGCATGTCAGTATCATGCACACTTATCAAGTGCTCGCCCGTTCCGAGTCATGATTGTCTTCCATTACACACTCTGCATGAATAAACATCAAGTCATCTTTCTCTGGATCCTCGCCTTCCGCACTTGGGTTACAGTACATTCTGCTGGGCAAAAAAGTCAGGGTACGTCCACTCTATTTTGGATCCATCGTAAAATCATTCAGGGCTGCGATATGAAAACTAGGAACTGGAGATTTGCTTTCTGCGTCTCAAATTTTTGACTTGACGACCATCACGAAACCATCATGGGATCATACCAAAACAATAACCCCCCTCAAGATTCCTACAGCCATGCGGCATAGATTATCTCTTAGTAAGTTCTTTTATTAGTCCGGCCATCTTCCTACATCTTTGTATTCGTATTCATTTGGACTGCGCATAAACTAGACGTGCTTTCCTTTTTCCAGCTTCATTTTGTTGCATGGTTTCCTCATCACCACACAAATGATGGAAAATGATTCTTGCGAATCAGGTCGTACCTCATGCGCCGTAATGTTTATATGAAACTTTCTTTGATGCTATTCAATATATGGTTGTCCATCTTTCGTTGTTCTTGATACGTTTCTTAGTATCGACGGCCTGTGTCCCTGTTGCTATAACTGTGCCAGCCGACACGGGCCAGTAGGCGCAACCACAGGATTATATCTTTCTGATCAATACTTTCTCCACTATAAGTACCTTCAGACGCTTACGCACCATGAGCAATTCGCCATGATGACCGTCATTCCTGCTTTCTCGATGAGCACCACATTTGGTGCAGCTCTCATCGGAGTAACCTTAGCCTCAGCGTATGTCGTCGACATTTCTTTCATTGCTCCCTTCTAATCACACACAGCCTATTTGGTGTGACGACCATGTTATTCTTCGTGTATTATGCACGTTACTCTCAGGACAAGTGGTTTTATCGATTGCCTGTAAGTCTCTCGGTCGAAATATATATCCAGCACTGACCCGTTGTAACAGCTGGCTATACTCTGGTACGTTAGGCCTGAAATAATAGTAGGGGTGCACGCTCACATATTCAGGGTCCTTGATGTCCTACATTTTGCGTTAGCGCTTCATATCCTGTACTTCTATCTAGTAGATTCCTTCGGAGATGTCTTGGCTTTGTTGAAATTGGTGTGGTTCGTCGTTTGCCTTGATTTGTCGATGTATCCATGACAAGTTTTTTCTAGGAGCTTGAAGGTGCAGACTTTCATCAATCCGAAGACTTGATTTATTTTACCGATGTGCTCTCGCAGCTGGACTTTTCCACTCATGTACGGAACTCGCCTGAGAGCTGATGTTGATCTAACTTCTCCTTTCAGCTGGTGACTGTTGCAGGTGTAAACCTGTATGTATATCATCTCAAAGGATGCATTACGCACTCAATTATCTTTTAGTGTCTCCGTTATACGGCTATGCATCCGTAATAAGCGTCTTGTTATATTACTGGACTCGTTCTGACCGAAACTCTGCATAGTCGGACATTATTTTCACCGAATAGTACCATGGATCCTCGTAAGTCCTGTAGTTGATGATAAGGCTGGGTGCTAAATACGACATAGAGCTTTTTCGTCACAGGTGCCATCTGTAAGTGTTCATTTTACCGGGATCATCATGTCAGGATTCAGCCAACACGCATTCTTCTTAGCTGTTACAATCCGTAAGGGCTAATACATTCTTGTTTGATCGCTCATGAACGCGACTGTAGTCCTAATCTACGAGGTTTACACCATTACAATTTTCTACGAATTCTATGATATATTTGTACGTTTGATGTCCTGACTTGCTCCTTTCCTTCCTTTCACTGACTGATGGCAATATCCAGAATATAATGGTTGGAGGATTGATTGTCGGAGCCATTGTCGACTTGACCATATGTCTCTCAATGAGCTTTTATCTATTCAAGAGTAGAGCAATCACCATGTCGCCTAGGTTAGTCTCGTCGGTTATCCCAGTCCTGGGCTAGCTAAGATATACAGGTTGAGCGGACGGCTGCTTATATTGACACGGCTGGCGTTGATATCTGGGATGGCTGAAACGTGAGCACTGCCTTATTTATGTTGTGCCTAATAGTTATAAATGAATTAGCGCAGCCTCGATTCTGATGCTCGTAGTGGTCTGTCTTGACACGTCTGTGAAATGAAACGAACACTCAGCCTCGTGTAGTTTTACACCCTTCCAGACACGTTGATTTTCGTGGCAATTGCTATGCCCCTACCCAGGGGTAAGCTCATTATTTTTTCAATGCTATCGTCTTGCTGATGATATCATCATAGTATACATAATCTCTCTTTTGACAATGTAACCTTGAATTTCTATCTTTTTCTTCCACCCGCTCTAGCTTTCACTAGGCTTAATGCACGATCTCCTCGCGCGAGCACAAAATCTTACGGCGGGCTTCAGCCACCCATGAGAACAAACGAAGCGGTGCGTTCTATTCTTAGTCTCACATGTTGTAGTCTCTGAACGGAAATATGACTCTTATAGAACCATATACCTTTGGATTTTATGGATGTCAGTGTGTCCATTCAAAACTGGCACTCGACGGGGGAGACTTGTGGTCCTCATGATCAATCGAGTATGAGCTCTGTTGCTTAGAAATATTTGTAGACTATCTGTTTTATGTTGCAATACGGCACTTAACATACACTACAGCGTATACTGCAGCGTCGAGAGACATTCCATTACAAGTAATTCAACTGGTGTAACATAGATCCCAGAATTTCTCAGTCAATTCTAGATCGACTTTGAACGCATGAGTTTCGCTTATGGTATGACCAATATACTCGTCTCGATTGGAAATTTGGAGACATTCATCACTAACAATTGTACAATTAGTAGTAGTCGTGATCGTGGAGCATGATTTTTAGTCATAAAGGGTGTAGCCTTTTGTGGTGTAGGGAATCACGGTCAGACGAGGGAGCTGCGGTGATGCTCTAAATGGATACCCGTTAATTGGAAACTATTTTGAGTGTGAAGAATAGATCAAGTTAGACTCGGATTAGAATGCCCGTGATGTAGCACTACGGGTGGCTGTGCTTAAGTTCTTTGCTTTTCCCTATCATGATGGGCTTCTCCCCAATTTCACTATTCCTATGGGCAAATTTTCTGACCGTCTATAGCGATATAGGATGATATATGAAGTGTTGGTGACACCTTTGAAGCTCTGGCAAGATACTCATCATTATACAACGCCAAAGACCGGTCTCTGATGATGGTTGGCCTCATCCATTCTTCACCGACTTGAGTTCTTCCTGGTATTGTATCCTACAGTGTTCTCGAGGAGAAGTAAGTGAGACCTCTATTTTGAAGTATCTGACTTGTGATACAGGTATTTTCACTTCATGGAATTCCTTTTAAACTACTCACCTGCTCGTATCTTTCTTGCATGACACACATGAAGGATCTGACTCTTCGGAATAATAGCCTGCCACGTTATTGGTGGACTGAAAAACTCAGGGCACGTCTATTCAGTTCTTGATTTCTCGGGCAATTATTCAGGGCCGCGATATGAAAAGTGGGTGCTGTTTCTCAATGTTTAATTCCATGACCATCATCAAACCATTAAGCGATCACGGCGAAGCTACATCCCTTGCCAAGACTGCGAACGACATGCTGCATCAATTATTTCTTAGTAAGTGCCTCTCTTTGTCCGGCCATTTCCCTACCATCCCCGTATCCGTATTCAATATGGACTTTGCATATACTAGAGGTGCGTTTTCTCTGCTCCGGTGTTGTCTGACGTCTTCGTCGCCACAAATTATGGAGAATGAATTTTGCGAATCTGGTCGCACCTCATACGTCGTAATGTCTATGTGGGACTTTGATACCGTTTGCATTAATGTAACCCTTTTAAAAAAAAGGGTAATAGTATATCCGTTTGATATTGTCACTGCTTCTCGATACTTTTCTTAGAGTCATCTTTAAACAGCTCACTGCCGTTTCCTCTCAGGCTGCAACTCGTCACCAGGTCCGCCGCCTTTGAAGTCTTCACGTTGTTGCGTCCTAAAGGGTGTTGCGCCTTTCCTCATCCCCAATGACGTACGCTTCTGCCACTCTGATAATCCTTATACTAGGAGCGTTCACATTCAGTGCTGACAGCTTGTGATCCCTGTTGCTATAATTGAGCCAGCCGGCGCAGGCCAGTAGCTGCAGATGACCTTATTGTTTTCTTGGAAAATTTTTCTCGACTATAAGTGCCTACTGGTGCTCGCGCACCGTTAGCAAGGTACCAAGATGCCCATCGACCCTACTTTCTCCTTGAGCACCACCTTTGGTCCAATACTCATCGGAGCAGCATTGACCTCAGCGTAGGTCATTGACATTTTTCTCCTTCATCTCTTCTCATCTTATGCAGTCTGTTTGGTGTGACTACCATGTTATTCTTCGCATATTATAGGCGTTACTCTCAGGACAGGTGGTTTTATCGATTACCTGTGCGTCTCGCAATTGAATTATCACTCAGGCACTAACCTGTTGTAACAGCTGGCTATACTTTGGTACGTTGGGCTTGAAGTAGTTGTGGGAGTACTCCTATACATTGTAATGTATATTTCAGGTTCCTTGATGTCCTACATTTTGTGTTAGCAATTCACATCCTGCACTTCTATCTGGTTGAGTCCTTTGGAGATATCCCAGCTTTATCCAAATTAGTGTGGTTCGTCGTTTACTTGCTGAATTATCGATATATTCATGACAGTTTACCTTTTCAGGAGTTTCAAGGTGCAGACTTTTACTGATCAGAAGCCTTGATATTTCTTACCGATGGACTCCTCGACAGCTTGACTTTTCCACTCATGTACAGAATTTTCCTTCGAGCCAGGGTTGTTCTAACTTCTCCTTCTAGTTGGCGATTCTTGTGGGCGTTGACCTGTATGTGTATCATCTCAAGTAATTCATTATGGCACTCATCATCTCTTAGTGTCAGCGTTGTACGGCTATGCATCCGTAATGAGCATCTTGTGATGTTTCTGGACTCGTTCTGACCAAAACTCTGCGTAGTCGGACATTATTTTCACCGAGTCGTACCCTGGATCCTCGTAAGTCCTGTACGCTGGTAATGCTGAGTGCTAATATACGGCGTAGAGTTTTATGGTCGCAGGTGCCCTCTGTAAGTATTCATTTCGACGAGATCGTGTCAGCAATAATTCAATACTTGTCCTGGTTAGCCGTTGTCATCGGTAAGGGTTAATACATTCTTGTTTGACCGCTCATGAACCCGGCCATAGTCTTGATCTATGAGGTGTACACCACTTCATATTTTTCCGAATTCAGTGATATGTTTGTACGCCTGATGTCCTGGCTCGCTCCTTCCATATCACTCACGGATGGCAATATCTAGAATATAATGATCGGAGCATTTATTGTCGGAGTGGTTGTCGACTTGACCGTATGTCTCTCAATGAGCTATTATCTATACAAGAGTAGAGCGGTTACTATGTCGCCCAGGTTGGTCTCGTCTGTTATCCCAGTCCCGGGCTATCTAAGATATACAGGGCAAGCGGACGTCTACTCGTATTGATGCGACTGGTGTTGATATCTGGGATAGCTGAAACGTGAGCGTTGCCTTATTTGTGTTGTGCCTAATAGTTATAAATGAACTAGGGCTGCCTCGGTTCTGATGCTCGTAGTGGTCTGTCTTGACGCGCCTGTGAAATTAAATGAATACTTAGCCTCGTGTAGTTTTACACCCTTACAGACACGTTGATTTTCGTGGCAATTGCTATGCCCTTACCGAGAGGTAACCTCATTATTTCTTTTCAATGCTGTCGTCTTGCTGATGATATCATTATAGTATACATAATCTCTCTTTTGACAATGTAACTTTAAATTTCTGTCATGGTGCTTCACCCGTTCCAGCTTTTACTAGGCTTAATGCACGATCTCCTCAGGCGAGCACAAAATGTCACGGAGGGCTTCACCCGCCAATGAGAATGAACGAAACGGTGCGTTCTATTTTTAATATCATATATCATAGATTCCGAACGGGAATATGACTCTCATAGAATCATATACGTTTGAATTTTATGGCTGCCAGTGTGTCCGCTCAAAACTGGCAAAGTACAGTGGAGACTTGTAGTCCTCATGATCAATCGAGTATGAGTTCGGTTGCTTAGAAAGATTTGTAGACCGTCTGTTATGTTGCAATACGGCACCCAACATGCACTACATCGTATGCTACAGCGTCGAAGGTACACATCATTACAAGTAGCCTACCTGGTGTAGCATAGATCACAGAATTTTTGAATCAATTATGGATCGACTTCGAATGGATGACTCGGAGTTTCGCTCGTTTCATGGCCAATATGCTCATCTCGATTGGAAATTTGGAGACATATGATATTTGGACGGTATCGTAGACGGTAAGAGAAGAATGCAATGGAATTGCAGCAAAGGTGGATACGCTTGACCTCAGTCTTATTCTCTGTAACGATCTAAAAAGGTTATCTACACCACGGGTGAGACTACAGAATGCATTCAGCATGGTATACAATGTACAGAGTGTAACGTTCAGCCAGCAAAGGATATAAATAAATAAACTACGCCCGTTTGTCCACACCATGCCCTACTGCCAAAGGTCTAGACTTTTGCCTCTTTGAGACAGGCTGAGGTTCGTCTTTCGCAGGCCGTTTAGTGCCTTTAAGTTTGAGCTGATAAAAACAGGTTTCATCCTCAGCAGGCCATTTTGTCGAATCAATAGCATCATCCCAGAGTTTTCCAAGGCCACCATGATTTACGAATTTCTTGGTGCTGCCTGCGGGTTCGTTGGGGATGCTCGTCTGAGGCAGATGAAACAACCATTTCCTGATCATGCCGAGTGCAGACTTTATCCAGCTGTCGAAGGGAGCACTTTCAAATTGAAAATCGGGGCCTAAATCTCCCAAATCACAAATCAAACTAACTTTGCCGTTACCCCCACGCTTGCCATCTCGAAAGTTGGTGCTGGCATCGAAGATAGAAGTGATGTTATCCGCAAGATCGGGGTCGACTTTGTTGTGACGCAAATAACAAAGGCCATAGAACAGCATGACGTATACAAACGATTCAAAGTCATCTTGGGGCTCGTGTTTCTTCGTTCTGTTTCGAAGAAGCGCAATAGACATAAATTGCCATGTGCCCTGAGTATGGTGAGAATGGAAGAAAAGCCAAGGGAATATCCTCAACTCACCGTGCGTTCAGCTTGCCGAGCTATGGCCAGGTCTGTTATCAGGATAGCCATGTCCCAATCATTCAACAAACCACGTCCTCCTCCATCGATGCTTATTTTCTGGTGTCTTGTTGTCGTATACGATCAAGATGTTCCCTCCGCTGATGTCACGGTGAAGGTATCTACATATTGTGAGAGCGTCTTCGTGACCTGATATTGAAATGCCGAAATGAGATAAGCGAATGACAGCCGACCTATGAACATTGTACACACCTAAAAAAGCATCGTAAACAACTCTCGTAAGTTGCTTCGATGACTTGAATCTTTTCAGAGGTTGTCCAACTTCTTCTGTCAACGTTCGCTGGTGCACACGGACACAGGTCACGGTTGGATAAGCTCCGCGATTCCAGTCCTTGTCGATGTACGTATGGGAAGTGGTCTCCTGTTTAGGGATGACACCGCCACACACGAGAGTAGGAACATTGCGAACACGAGCTTTATTGAGTTTGTAGAGTATCTCGGATTCTTGAGGGAGATTGATATCCCGCCAACTATCCTTCAGGAAAATGACAGTTTTCTTTTCCAAGTCATACACAGGAAGACCCAGCGTCGCCCGACCAATAATGCTTCGCGGTGTAGCAATAGCAGGACCAGCAATGACATCCCTGTAAGTGCCGGTGCTATCAGGTACACTGATCTTGACGAACGCTCGCTGATCCTTGTCAGTGGGACAAATCCATGGCTCCAAGAACTCCTTGGCCAAAGCTATCTCCTCTTCTGTGGCAAGCGTCACCGTTTCGTCTTTGCCTCGATCGCTGTCTTTGAGAATACAAAATCGATAGAGGAACTCGACGAGGTATTTTCCGTCCGTCGCCAGGTCAAATGCATCCGAGACAATAGTGTAAGTGTTCTCCCATCTGAAGAACCGGACACCATCTGGACCCAGGGAAAGTGAAAACAAGTGTTTGCGATATTGCGACGTCATAGTGTTCGTAGCGTATCCGGTAAGCTGACCACGAACATCTCGCGACGACTTGGTCTGCGACACCCATTCATCATTACTGTCGTCTTTGAAGCCATAGAATGAAGGATCTCTCTTGAATTCCGTCCATAGCTCCGCTTTGTCCCATTGGGTAGGTCGCGAGCTCGTGTCGACATCGGACCCATACATGAAGCCATCCGTGACGGTATTGGTGCTCGCGTTGGAATCCTTATGCTCTTTCCCAAGAACAAATTGGAAATTGGGTATGAGCACCAATCCTTTCTCCTGGATCACTGTATACTATAGAGTATCGTCAGGACGTCATAGATGGACTGTGGGCTAATCAACTCACTATGGCTTGCGCGTAAGCTCTCTCACTAGGGTAATCTGTTGGCAACTTAATCGACTTGAAAATGTCGTGAAGGCGGTTAGGAGGCCAATGTTCGCCCTTGTCCCCAGATACCGGCAGAAAGTCATCAAGAAACTCTTGAGGAGGCATGGGCCCTATCCAGTGACCCTCCATTTCTTTCGCCCTTTCTTTTCGAAGCTCTGTAGCCGGAGGCTTGGTCGAAATGAACTCGTTGGTGATTTGATGTTTGACAGGACTCGAATCTAGAGAAAATCGGTCACTGGTCTGCTGCGACGCGAGAAATACGTACTGGCGATTGGCTGCTCAGACTGCTGTTCACTCGGAGGTGGAGTTGTCCTTCCACTGTTGTAAAGCTGGTGAAACTGTGAGCTCGACATGGAAGAAAATAAGTGACGTACAGAGGTCAGGGTATCGCAAATTTATGGAGCGGCGAAGGATAGACGCCACGTCCAAACTTGGGTGGTCGTTTGTTCGACAGATAATGAGTCAAGCCTAGGAGTGAAATTGTAGTGGTCGCTCCCGCACGGCCACGTGCTTTACTTGAGGGCAGGTCATGTGGCGTTTAGTTGAATTTTATCCGTTGCACCTATTTTCATTTGACTGCATTCAAGGGCATTCTCCGCATTCCAGCCTTGTACATCTCTGATTAATGTCCTCCACATTACAGACTTCCGTCCATTGTCTTTATCGCGGTTACTGAGGCCCTCAGCCACTTGAACCCTGACTACGACACAGAACTGTATGGAAAATTTTCGGCCGGCATAGTAGTAGAAGGACTGATAAATCAATGAATTTCCAACCAAAATGCAGGTGTCACAGACTTGGCAGCAAGGTACGCCGTTTACAGTTGAAACAATTCGGGCCGTATTTGAATAAACGACGGTCGCGCTCAGAAAATATCCAGTATTTACTTTGGACTATATCACACTAAACGGTAATGAAATACAGGAATACTTCGGTAAGGTGGCTTCCAGAGGACCTGTAGAAATTCCTATACTGTTTCCACTTTACCGATGCAGATACTTCATCCTAGCAGGGCACTTACGAGACAAATAACAAATTTCCTGAATCCGCCTTGACCTAGGAAAAGAAGTGTGCTTCTTCTATCTCGCATCTTCGCAGAATCGGTGATGAGCCGAGAAAAGATCATGGCTGCGCAGGGATAAGAAGGGATGCCCGAGAAATCTGACCATTGCGTTCAGCGTGAAGCTCTACTTTTCAATACAGTATATTGATATTTTCTGTTGAGGCTGGGTTTTGTGTTAACATTTCGATCCTCTCCAGTGCGGTCCATGGGTATAACGCATTTCCTCTGCTGTTTACAACCTCGGGTTTGGGGACGTTTTTGTGCCTCAAATGTCGTACATCAAGTCCGTACATACTGGATACGTACCCATTCCGAGTCACTTTTTGAGCAGCTACTCACGGTGCCAGCAACGTCAAGCGAAATGTCCTTATCACCGAGCCGCAACCTACGCACCATTGCTTTGACCAATATAGCACCGATAATCCTTTGCTTTCTTAGTTGCAAGGACTCACCGTTTGTTTTTGCATTCACCTGTGGTCATCCCTTTGAAATGAGAACACCTACAAAAATTGAGGTAGTGGAGAAGAATTAGAGAGCTGCCGGACTCTCCTGTTTTTCTTTCCAAGCTAGTCGCGGTGTCCCAAACCACAGCCGCTGGTGATGGTGGATGTCGTCCGGATAGCTATCTGAATCCTGAATCTACTATGGTGTGCCTCTGTAATTTCAGACAGATTGCCACTAACTTCAATTTAGGGCCCCTCGTCCTTCTGTGTCTTCTCTTGATAGCTGGAGCGTCGTACCCGAATAGCGATCAATATCCATTATTTGAATGAACGTCTTTCCTTGGTAAACACGTTCATCGTAATCATCAAATTATATGCGGTCGTACCGAGTCGAATATCCTGGGATGACCATATCCTATCAGACGGTTCTTATTCACGAGACCGGTGATTACTTCATCTTATTCTGGATGTTCACCCGAGCTTTGCACAACAAAACAGACCAAGTAAAAACAACTGCAGCCCTAAAACTCTTCTTCCTCCAACGAATCCTTATCATCCCTACACTTCCCTTTCATTCCCTGCGCGTGTTTATTCAGCTGATCGCGTCTCTCAAAAACCCTCCCGCACGCGTTACATCGGATCCTCGTCTCGAAGAGATGCCTTGTCTCCTTAAAGTGCGATCTCAAATATCCTGGCATGCGTTTGACTACACCGCATCCAAAGTAAGGACACCGAACAAAAGGTGGCAGAGGGTCACAGCGGTTCCTGTCAAAGTGACCGATGGCGGCGTTGAGAGATTCTGACACGACGTCACAGTCGGGGTGCATGCATCGTACGCGGACTCTAGGGACGTCGGATAAGAGATTGGGGAGTGGCTGTGGTTTTGAGAGGTGGGATTTGATGTAGTCGACGGTAAATTTGGAAGACGACATCATAGGTGGCACATATTAAGAAGGGATAACGATGTGGTCTGTTATATACTTCGATTGAGTGGCACTCTTGCTACCGAAGTTGACTTGTATGCCAATATGAATGGAGATATACTATACGTGCGTTCATAATTTCAGGTGGTCCCAGCTGTCTGTTTGTCTATCCTTCGTATCTCACAAAGGTCCACGAATTGCTTACATCTTGCTCGAAGTTCTGTAAGATTTCACCGCTACACTTGGAAAAAGTGGCTGATGCAATGGACAGTCTTTCGGCGTCCTTAATTGAATCGACTTCCATGACTACATGGAAGGGAATTATTCCAACTTCGGGACTCACTAAGAGATGTGAACTCGATGCGCCTTCTGTATGGGGGTTTTAGTCACTGAAATTGCGGTCTTCAATGATCATTTACATAGAAGGGTTTTCGAGAGCAAGCCAGTGACTCGGAAAGACTCTGTTTCGTTATCCATGTCAAGTTTCTGTGACATGTTGATGAATGGGCTATCATACTAGCACTGTATCTGGATAGTGGTGTCAATCAAAGTACCATGGACATCATATTAAGAGAGAGTTGCGAACTTCAAAGGTAGACGGTAAGCTGTCACAAAGTCGATAAAGAAAGAAGATAGACAGTATATAGAGAAATGAGGACTGGGGTTGGGCTGCATGCAAACGCCTGGAAGCAGCACATTATCCGTGGTAAGCCACATGCATCCGCTCTTCGCCGTGGTGACCTCTTCCTCGCCATTTCAAGCGAGAGATGAGTGGCAAAATCAAGAATGCGATATGAAATCACCTAAAGGACAACAAAGACACCAGAATGTAGCCATATCATGAATTCTAGTACGATATGAAGGTGTGGGGGCCAAGCTTCTGGTCATCTATATATGTGGCTATTCTGAGTTTGAGTAGAGAAGAACTGATGATTGGAGCATGTTGTGTTCTAGCCTCGAATCGGATCCTTTCTACTACTAAGTCATGCTCTTATAACACGCGGGTCGAGTGTGAACATGTGCATCGGCTCAGTGATGTGAACGAGAAGGACAATATTGTGTCGATACCGTCCTGACCCACGCACAAGAGAAATTTCCATATTCTTGTAGGGCCGCAGAGTCGAAAATTCCAAAGGTTAAGCTGCTGTGCGTATACCCAGAAGACAATTTAGCAAAAGAGGGAGAGTCGAAGGACAAAATTGTCTACACTGAGCCTGGGGGCCAAAATTATAACGTAGCCGCCGGAGAATCAATATTCAGCATGAAAATACAGTCAGGCCAATACTATGCAGCCAACTTCTACAAGGACGTAGTCTCCTTCATGGATTCGCACACGGACCACATGGTCGACGTACAGTGGTGTCCAGGACACCAAGGCATACGAGGAAATGAGAGAGCCGACCAACTAGCAAAGGAAGCGGAGACAGCTCCAATTGGGGTGACAAGGGCGAACGCACTCAGACGAGCCAAGGCACGCACCCAGAAAGACTGGGCAACCAGCTGGAGGGAGAGCAGCAAGACGGGCCACTTCGCCATCGTAAACAGATTCGAACCCAAGCTCAAACCGACCATCCGCTTCAAAAGAGACGGGACGTGAAGTCTTTGGGCGCTTGTTACAATGTAGGACAGGGCACTGCTTCACAGGCGAGTATAGCAAACGATTCCACCCCCTGTTGAACACTGACTGCCCGTGTGGAGCCCCAATGCAGACAAGGGAGCACATCATCAGAGAATGCCCACAATATGGCGAATTCCATGCAGAGCTTGAGGAGGCATCGAGGGACATCTCCCTCCTGGAGATCCTAGGAACCAAGAAGGGCATAGAGGCCCTCACCACCTTCATACAGAAGTCGGGCGCCTTCACCATCACAGGCAGGCCCCACCCGGGCAAGTCACCACCCTCACTTGACGAAGAAGACCCGAACCCTGGCACAGCTAGGCCATTGGAAGGACAGGAGAACAGCCCATGAATTATGCCTACCATGATACAAGATATGCTTAACTTATTTAGCACATACGAACAGCGCACCGACAATGTCGCCCCCATCCATCACAACCCATCTCTACACACCACCTACACCATGTGCTACACACACTGCCGAGTACGACCCGGGGCTGGGAGGAATGTTGAACACAGATGAAGGGAGACTGGCAACCATGGCGGTCACCTGTGCGTCTTAGTACTAGGTTGCTTGTTGCACGTTAATAAACTGATTCAAAAAAAAAAAAATTGTCTACACAGCCACAAGGTCTGGCACTCGGCACAGTCGCTCCGTCTTAACTTTTCCTCCTTCTAGTTTGAAGTCTTTGCCTTGAACCTTCGTTTTCAGTTCTACTTCAAGATGTGGCGACTGGTTTACTAGAACTAGCACCGAACGGTAAAAACATTGTGGACAGGTGAAGGACGTCTTGACGATATACTACGAAATCAAAGCCATATCCCTCTGAAGTGTATCATCAAGCTTCAAATACAGCAGGACTTGATCGTCAACAACGGAGCTGCATACAAATTCTCTCGATACTTTCACCAGCCCTGGAGACAAACTAAGCTCTCCATTGTGCGTTGTCTTTTTCTCTTCGATGTCCTGCCCTTTGAAGACCAAGGAATATAATTAGAGCTAGACTGGAGGTGTTATCCGGACTCCGAGGACATGTCTAGAGAATATACTATGGCTATTCCTATCAGTTTCAAGTCTGAATTCTATCGACGACTCGATCATAACTCGGATTACTAGGACAACCCCATGCGCCAGCTAAGAATCACCTACGTATACGAGATAATCATCATTAACAATCCACTCGATAATGTTGCACAGACCATAGTGTCGACATCGCCATCCTACCGATAACCAGGATCAATTCTTACTCTGTCTGCAACATGATTGTCAGTGCTTAGAGGAAGATCGCATGTGCCAGATACCGATATCATTCACAGAAGGCCATATGAGCGACACTCCATCTCCTTGGCTTCTATTTAGCACCAATCGTTTGCTGAGGAACATGGATGGATGATGTCCCTGTGTTGCTGTATAGATGCCTAACACCAGTTCCAATACTCCAGGCCTAGCTATATCTCACAATGCCCTATTCTGCCATGTCCTTGTCGAATTTTCAGACCAATGTGTCATGATCAGGCGCCAATCACCTTCTTGTCACTGGCTGGTGATTGCAACGCTGCAATATATTGTCATATCTGGTGGCAACATGCCTCTACCAGTTTTGGCGGTCATGTGGCTCCATGCAGGTCTTAAAATGAAACATAACAGCAGAGTCATTGTACGTCCTTGGCCAGATATGGAGAAGACGCAGTCTCGAACTGAGGTGGACTTCTCGGGTAGGGGTTAGTTGCGCCAATTAGGGCACTCCCATAGGCATTTCAGTACGCGCAAAAAGGTAAGAGGAGAACAACGAAATTTGCTCCTTACTCTTGTATCCTGACCTCTTTCTCAATATTTGGTTATGTTTCTCTTTAAGTGGTTGCTGAAGGCCCTTTGGCAAGTCGTCTGTGGCCACACCAGAGGCCGCTTGCCTTTGACATCCACTCTTCTCCTCTTGCACTTCTTCTGGCAATTCATCCAGCGCTTCTTACCTGCTTGAGAGGGCAGAGCATTGGATAGACACACAGAGCACATCGCTAAACAGAGTCCTCTACCCCAAGGTGTAGAGTCGGTGGAGTGCACAATGCTGCCCACGATTGACGGTGATACGGGCAAGCCCATACCAGTTGTCGTGTGCCGCAGCACTACTCTCTCTAATGATCCACAGTCATCACATGAAGTCGCCCCAATGTCTGTGACAAGCTACTCCCAGACTGGTTTGGCAGTCAAAACCGAATTGAACCCATTGAATGTATATCCACCCCTCAACAGTTCTCGTCTTTCAACCATTGGCCCTTCATCAATCGAGGGTTATTTGTCTACGAGCTCCAATTTCTCTGCATCATACAACTTAGCCGCAGATACACACCTGAAATCGTCAGATTTTCATCTGCCGCATGCCAGTCCCACGAATGGACAAGGACAGCCGTTGTCCCCCTATGAAGCTGCAGCTGCACCACAGATACCCACCTTTACACCAAGCGATGGATGAAATCTAGCTAATGTTGCCAACCCTATGCTGCATGACGTATATCCTCGTATCAAGGCCATAGCGCCTGAACCTGAAATGATTTTTTGGGATAGGTCTGTCCAAGTCTACAATAGTTTTCGCCTCTTCTGACGTTTAAAAGACCGAGAAAGGCACTAAATCTTGATGCTCTTGTGATTACTCCTTTGACTACTTCATTTTCTCTGTACGTCTTCACCTCTTTGGTCCTAACCGATCTCAAACGTTACAGCTCCATCTAGTCATGGTGTCCCAGATGGGTGGTCAGTGTATGTTCATCCTCAGGGATTTTGCTACTATGTACATGAGATGATGCTTCATGCATCGCCGAAGACTGCATCGACTCCCTATGTCTCTCTGTTAAGGGTTTTTACCGATGTCAGCATCATTGAACCAGAAGAACTGTGAATATTGACAGGCTTTCTGGATAACATTGTCCGTTACATATGTGCCAAGGGAATTGTTCTACCCCCCAAAATCGATCTTTTTTTGGGCCTCAGGTTGTCCCCAGAAAATGTCACGGTCTGTGTATATTACTTTGTAGATCATGCACATTGTTCGATCTTTTGGCTGGATGCCCTGGATGCCAGGACTTTGTCGATCGATGGCGTGATGACATCGGAACCATCACACATTGCCCATGTGATGGAGACTGGATACTGGTTAGTCCTTCCAGCATTTATTTTCTTGTTGTTATTATATAAAGTGCGGCCAGGACACATCTGAGCCATTTTCCTGCACGCCAAGATATGTTGAGTGACACGATTGAAGAGGTCAGCGATTTCCTCCTCTATTGTATCACTGGTAAGGCTATCAAAAGCTGAGAGACGTGAAACCTATCTTGACGAATTTTTCAGTGACGACTAAAACAATGTCAACAGGCCAATATGACTTCACCCTCCCCGAACTGCAACAGTATCTCACCATTGTGACTAATATCAGAGGTATGGACGAATGTAAATAGCATTGACAACTACTCATTTATGAACATAGGCAACCCTAGATCATATTCCTACCCAGGTTCAGTATATACTGTAGGTAAATATTGAACACTGTTCGAAGTTAATCACCCAGGCTAACGCAGCTGAGGCAGCTTGGCTCCTGGAGCATCGTTGTGCATCAATATGTTTGTAGCTATGAAACAATTTCATATAGTCTTCTAGCTCACGACCGATACATACACTATCATGGCGAACCTGGTGCACGTCGAGCTGGTCACGAGCCCGAGATGATTAAACGACCACATACTCCACTAATTGTTCTGTTGTCACCACTTTTGTTCTTTGCACCTGACTTCCATTGCACTACCCTCTACCAAGTCTAGGATAATGGTGTCGCTAAAGCAGATTGGATCACCCTTGTCCGGAAACTCAGTACTGAATGGCAAGAGTTTGTCATTAATGTGAGAACCAACACACTGCTTCTTAAAGCTAGTCTAACGTGTCTACAGGCTACTGTTTTGCTAAACGCTAACATCACATTCCTGGCCATAGAGAGCATCGATACATCTAGTGCTGATAAGAAACGCTCACCTGCGCAGGTAGCAAGCTATGTATCAACAATTCTGAGTGTGGGCAGTATAATTTTGGGTTTACTTCTACTCCAAAAATACCGTCACAAGAATCGTATATACAGCACCTTACCAGTGAGCTATACCTGAAACCACTTGTTTATGTAGTACTCATTCGGTTTCTAGACTGATTTCCTTGGTATACAACAAGGAGACTTAGGATGGAGGCTAGGTATAGAGACTTTGGCCATCATGTACAGCTTACCTTGGGCTTTACTCATGTGGGCGTGAGTATTTTTCAAGCAACTTTATCTTTGTAAAAGATTAGCTACCCAAAACACAGGATGAATTTCTTTCTCGCAGCGTTCTGCTGTATGTGCTTTACTGCCTCCAGCCTATTGGTCCGAATGATCGTAGGCAGCACATTGTTGGTCATCGCCATCGTCATCCTCTGGTACCTCACAGTGTCATGCGAACGATATGAGCAACGATGGTATGTGCAGATGTATGCTCGTTTGGTCAAAGCTAGGAATATATTGCCCCAAAGACCGTTTGCACGGTTCCCGGCCAGCTTCAACTCATGGATGGGTTCTAACGATGTAGAGATGATGCCGACGAGCTCACATATGACGGCATCATGAGATAGTGATGTATTGATGACTCCGCGGCATGAACTCATGAAGCATGTCAGTAAACGCAATTGGGATGTCATTAACCAGTTTTCATGTAATCATGAGCTCGTGCAACACAGCATAGATGAACTCACGAAGGTGACGGATAACGTAGTACAACAAGGAAACAACAACAATACAAAGTTACAGTGGTACTGTGGTAGCCTTGTAGTGCTTCAGCGAGTTGTGTACTATCCAGAGCAATGATTGAAGCCTTTCCTGCTAGAGAGAGATGAAGTAGCGGGATACTTGTATACCATCAACTTTACCACTCTTGTTCTGAGTCATTCATAAAAGCAATAGAGGAGGGTATCATTTTTAATCGAGCTCATATAACGCTCTGCAGAAGCACGCAAGTAATTACAACGTCCTTTGTGGTAACGCCGCAGACATCGCTGTTAGGCGTTATAAAAATAGGTCCATTACTTTGCAGACGACTGCTGTTGGGAAATATGCCTATGACTATAGAGTAGATGGTTGAACTAACAAACAGTGTGAATGCTGCTGACCTGATGAAGCAGCGAGCACAACGAGAACCTAATACTGCCAAATGTGATTCACTACTGGCCTTCCCGCTCACCATTCCTAACTCGATCCCGAAACGCAACTGGCCAGAGCCTCTGGTGCGAGGCTGGGATATGCTCAAACCAACATGTGGAAAAACCCGAAACGAGAGTTCGCTCCAACGACATAAAGATGTCACACACAGAGTGTCAAGCCAATAGATATTGCGCTTGGCTGAGCTCTGCAAACGCATGCAGAATGTAACTACAGTACCTACTTATATACTAAAGTACTAAATTACTAGAACTTTCTATAAATTTCCTGCGTCTTCTTCTTTAATCAGCATGCTCGGCATGATGCCGGATTGCCATATTCCAACACAACGTCATGGAATGGTCAACGTGAACAGCTGTCCAAGGTTGAGGAGGACCCCATCGATATCGAACAGCAGGAGATGCAGCGGATGAAGAATCCCCTTTCCATCAATGCCTCCAAAGCACAAAACTTCAAACTCACCCAGAGTCAGCTTGCGAAAATGGTTGAGAATATTCTTGGAATGCATCTCCTTTCACCTTTCTTTGGCGAGTACAGAAAACCCAATGAGGAGGATGAAAGAGCTGTCAACCAATGCAAGACCCATATAGTTAGTAGCATGATACATCTAAAGAGACTCGGAATAATAAGGTATCCTGTCTTTGGTTTGGCTAGCAATGGCACAGTAGGCGCTCTCCTTTGTTTTTTTTTTTTGAATCAGTTTATTAACGTGCAACAAGCAGACTAGTACTAAGACGCATGGGCGGCCGCCATGGTCGCCAGTCTCCCTTCTTCCATGTTCAACATTCCTCCCAGCCCGGGTCGTAATCGGCAGTGTGTGTAGCGCATGGTGTAGGTGGAGTGTAGAGATGAGTTGTGATGGGTGGGGGCGACGTCGTCGCCACCACGCTGCTCTCCTTTGTTGGTGGTATTCCAAAAGATTTGATGTGTGTTTCAACCGCTTCTAGAATGACATTTCACTAACAGTCCCTAGTGTATCTTTGTCATGGACCGGAACGTCCGGCTGTGGAAAAACCCGAAAGGAGAGTTCGCTCCAACGACATAAAGATGTCACGCGCGGAGTGTCAAGCCAATAGATATTGCGCTTGGCTGAGCTCTGCAAACGCATGCAGAATGTAGACTACAGTACCTACTTATATACTAAAGTACTAATCTACTAGAACTTTCTATACACTTCCTATGCTTTCTCCCTTAATCAGCATACTCGGCATGATGCCGGATTGCCATATTCCAACACCGGCACTTTGTGTGAGGGTGGCGAGACGTCACGTACTCACACGAAGAGCCCTTTGCAAAGATGACAGGTGTAATGTCTGTGGATTGCGAAAAAGCTACTTTCTACTACAAGGTCTGCGTCTTATATACTACTAGCCTAATTCAAATATGTACGTACTAGACAACTAATGAAGCGAAAGGAATGGCAACAAGACTAAAGATAAGTAACGAGAGGTCACGTACGAGCTCGTCTGTTACATACGCCCTCCTGGGCAACGAAGTTGGACAAAATCAAGAAAAACTAAAGGAAAATGATAGTGAGTTTATACGTTCCTCATGTTAGTGTCCGAATCCTTGTTGCGGCTGTCTCCCTCCGTGTCAACGAAATAGAGCAAGCTTCCCTTTTCGGCAACGACGTCCTTTTCCATCACCACGTCCTTTTCTGCTGCCACCACGTCGGGATCTGGGTCTCCCTCGGCGTCCATGGTGCCTGTGCTTCCTTCGACAAACTCCAGGAGGTCTTCGTCAGATAGGAATCCGTCCCAAGAGTCCGATGCATAGCGTTTGCCATGGCCATTGTCCCACAAAAATCCGGACCTTTTATCAATACGGCGCTGGATTGCCTTTTCCTTGGCGAACTCCTGTCGGTACAGCATCTGGTGGCCGATGAAACGAGTCTTGTTGTATTCGTGTTCAGGAATGACAACATATCCGGGGATATCGAGCTGGTGCGGGTCGAATAAGAACCTCATGTCAACACGAAGTTGGGAACTGGTGGGAGGGGAGGCCTGAAGATGGATGAGGGTGTACCCGGCAGGTGAGTCTGGGTTATTGGCATCAGGCGCAACCCATTCAACGAATCGTGCAGACTGTGGTCCCGCGTTAAACGCTTGGGCGATAGCGTCATAAGCGATGGGCATGGTACGGATCTGCTGACATTCGGATAGGCCATCCTTGGCATACGTTCGACGAATTTGACTGTCGTGCTCGATGCACTTCAAAACGTGCACTGCATGGACCTGCGCGACCAGGCCTCCGAGTGTCCCAGTACCTGGAACCTCGTGGACGTCAAACCATTCACGGCTTCGACGAACCAGAAACTCCCTCGGGGCAGGCATCAGAGGCTTGGCGAGGAGGGGACGAAGATAGGTGGGGGGTCTGCGTCCCTTCCGACCTCTAGGTGGGGCACAGTCTCTTGGCATGGGGGGATATACTGTGAGTTGGGATGGTTCGGTACGTCGCTCGTCCTTTTGTACCATTGATGTCTCTATATCAAATGGTAAATAAATGGATGATACGGCAATGCCATATTCCTCAGGGTTCGAGGGCGGCGGTGCACGTCCCACTGGTAAGTTACCAATGCTCGAACACCCTAGTAACTCGAGGTACTCGGCGAGGGCTCCCAATCCTTCGATCTCGCTAAATGGCATCCATGTCGTGTCTCCTGTGGTCCATTTAACTTCGAAGACGGCCTGCTCCCTTGCACCATGGTGGGCCAGTATCCGCTCGATCTTCCACTGTGATTCTGCCTCAGGAGTCTCCTGGAGTTGACTATCTAGGCGTCCGGGGAATCTGCGGTCGTCGTTAGGGACATGTATTCGGAGCAGGGATGAATGGAACACAGGGTGTATGCCTCTCTGTATGAAGCTCGTTGGCAGCTCTACTCGGAAGGAGTGATTGTTGAAGTCCCTGGATATTCGGTAGGGTCCAATATACTTCGGAATCAATTTACGTGCCAGTCCCTTCGCAAATTTTAGGTTCTGCGTGGATACGTATATGAGATCGCCCTCATGGAAGGGTTCGAGACGCCGTTTATGGTTTGCGAAGCGGGTCTGCTTGACTCGGGCTTCCAGGATAGTGTCGTGAGCAGCCATGATGGCTAGTCGCCGTGTTCTAGCGAATGTTCTAACCGAGGGGTACTCGTTTTTCAAGTTTGAGTCCCATATCATCGATCTCGGTATTCGTCCTGTGTTCAGCATGAACAGAGCATATCCTGTGGTCTCCGAACGAGCACAATTGAGTGCAAATTCAATTGCCGGCAGCTTCGAGACCCAATCCCTTTGAGTCGAGTCGACACATTGTCGCAACATCTGGGTAATAGTTCGATTAGCCCTTTCTGTGGATCCGTCACTCTGGGGATGGTACGCACTGGACATATTCAGCTGCGTGCCTGTTAGTTCGTGCAACCTTTTCCAAAAGGTGCTCGTAAACAGTGAGTCTCGATCACTGATGATACGTCTCGGCATTCCGTGGTGCTTGTAGACATGTTCGAACATCAGTTCGGCTACTTGACGAGCTGAATAATTGGTACGGCAGGGCACTACATGGGTCATGGAAGTGAATAGGTCGATGATCACAATTATTGAGTCGAAGGATCCATCACGATTTCTTGACTCAGGCAATGGTCCTACGAAATCAACGCCAATTGCTTCCCAAGGGTAGGATGGGATCCTGAGAGGATGTAGCAGTCCGTATGGCTTCTGATTATCAGGCTTACTCATTTTACAAGTGCGACATGACTCACAGAATGATTTCACATCTGAAACCATTTCTTTCCACCATACATTCTGACGGAGGTAATCCAGAGTTTTACTGGCACCTAGGTGAGCTAATATTGAGTGAGCTTCTGAAATAATGATTTCCTGGGCTGAACGTCCATTTACCAAAACCCGTGGTATACAGAGAATTCGGCTGTGGTCCTTTTTGAGGTACAGCAAGCCGTTATCTCGATTCCATTCGAAGTTTGCGAAGTGATCCAGATTCTCCACTACTCTTTTGAAGAGGGGGTCTTCCATGTATCGATGTTGGATAGTATTTTCGAAGTTCAAGCCATTGGTAGAGGGTATTGCACGAAGTAGCGTGGTCTCAGCTGTGACTGCTTCATCGCGGGAATTTTCTGGACCATGGGAATTAGTCTTGCTGGCACCCACAGTCTCTCCTGCCTTTTGCCATGGAGGCCGGTGGTCATCCAGAGTCTGCTCAGGCTCTTCTTGTTTCCCAGCACCATTGTAGACCTCATTAGCATGTTCTACTGGTGTTGGATCTGAGATCCTGACTTTCTCCATGCTGGCTTTGCCTGTTCTTGCCGGAATTTTGATGGTGAGTTTTTCGTGCTCTTTTCCACCATTTTCTGACCTCGTTTTTTGTTTGCCAGTCCGTTTAGATGTATTGGGCTTTGTGCTAGTCAAATTCTCGGTATTCCCACCCTCCTGTGCGCGTCGTGGTCCAATTACGCATACATGGCCTTTCATCCGTTTTGCAAACTCAGCTGATGTTTCCACCCTTCCTGTATCTGCCTGTGACCATTTAGGAAGGGCCCTGGGGCATGTCGCATGTGCAGCAAAGGCTTCGAGACCTGCCAGCAATGGTATCGTAATTCCGTGGCCATTTAGGTGATCCATGCTAACGTTATCATCATGCATAGTATATTCTGAGCTCGCACGCACAGTACCTGGTGCATCGTTTGTGTAGATACATGAGAGGGCATCTGATAGGATGTTGGATTCCCCTGGTACGTATATTACCTCGAAATCGAAGGAGCTCATCTTTTCTAACCACCGGGCTTGTCTTCCAGTTATATCCTTCTGCTTCATAAGGTGAATCAACCCCTTATGATCCATGATCCAGGTGAATCTGACACCCTGCAGGATATCTCGATGGCGTAGCATGGTTTCCAATCCCGCTAGCATTTCTAGCTCATGCACGGCATAATTTTGCTGTGCTGATCCTAGCTTTGCTGAGTAGAAAGCCACAACCTTGGCTTTCTGCCATTCATCTCCTTGTGCAACATAGCCTGCTATGCTAGCGGAGCTAGCATCTGTGACCATCCAAATGGGCTTGTGATCTGGTGAGTAATCTAGCGGTACTCTGCTATGGTTACGATAATTGTCCACAGTCTCCTTAATTTCATCAAAGGCTCGTTGCTCTGTGTATGACCAACGGAATGGCACTGTCGCACCTGTGAGCCCATGGAGGATTCCCATAGGTCCTCGTATACGAGGTAAGTCATCTGCTAGGTATCCGACACTGCCCAGAAATCCTGACAGCAATCCCTTAGATGTTGGGGTCTTCCAATTAACCACTGAGTCCACCTTGTCGGGATCCATACGGATACCGTTGTCATCAATGATCCGGCCTAGAACCTTCATTTCTTTTGGCAGGAAGTTCAGCTTTGATGCACTCAGGTAAAGTTGTTCCCGTTTTAACACGTCAATTATACATTTAACATGTTTTATGTGCTCATCAATAGATTCTGAATATATGATCACATCGTCTAAGTAAACCTCCATGAAGACTCCTATATAGGGAGAGAAGATGTGGTTCATCAGCGCCTGGTACGTTGCGGGTGCATTACAGTCACCCTGTTGGAGAACGAGACTAACCATATTCCCATCAGGTGTAGTAACCGTTGTCCTGTCCACATGTTCGGGCACTACTCGGATTTGTTCATAGGCGTCTTTCCCATCTATGATGCTTCGATATTGACATTTTGCAATGCGTCGTAGGATTCCTTCTATGCTTGGAAGAGGTGCTGATACCTTACGGGTGTTGGCATTGCATGCACGCAAGTCGACAACTGTCCGAAGTAAGTGCTTTTGCTTTCCTACTTTGGGTATCAGTAACATTGGTACCGCATTTCCAGATGTAGTGAGCTTCCACCTACCAGATGCCAAATAGTCTCTTCGTTTCTGGTCCCACTGTGAGCGGAAGGCCTCTGGGCACCGTGATGGCCTCCATGGGTATACCTTCTGTTCGTCAATCAGTGGAATGGTGTGGTTGATGGCTCGTAATGGTGGCAATGGAGTCTCTGAGGCAGTCTTGCAGATTGGAATGGCATAATCTCGGAGCTCTGCCCGGACTCGTTTGAGTACGTCTCCCTCAATCATCATTGCCTGTGACTGTACCTTGCTGACATTGTCTCCAACCATAGGTAGTGCCATGTTACTCCCTATCTCAATAGAGGATGGGTTGAAGCAAACTCGCACATTATATTGGTACAACCATGGGGTACCTAGCACTATGTCATAGCTTGACAGGTTTGCAATGTCGAAGTAATGTTCCACGTTGATATTTTGATATCTGAACTTGACAGTTGTCCCACAGAGAATCTTGGATTGAGACCCCTGTACTGCAAGATGTAACGGAATAGGGTTTTGCAGGTAAGTCTTGTTCACCTTCAATTGATCTGCTAGTTGCGTTGACATGAAGTCCCCTAGGGAGCCTGTATCCACCAGTGCTCGACAAGGTCTCCCATTAATGTTCACGACAATTACAAGGGGTCGAGGGACCACACGTCCAATATCCTTGACTACTGAGGCATGCCGTTGTACCGCTGGGTAAGTCTTGGGTTCAATCTGTACCCCTGCTATGCTCATGATGTATGCATAGCCATCTCGTTCTTCCCATGACAGATTTCCATCTATCAAGTGCAAGTAGCTATCTGCTGCAGCAACCCTAGAGTCAAGTTCTTGTTCAAATGGGGTCATGTTTATGGCCTGCGAAAATAATCTTGTAAGGAACTCATACTCAATTGGTCCTTGAAGTCGTTGTAATAGTTCTTCATAGGCCCTGTTAAGCTTCTTCCTGTACCAGTTTGGCAGGTCGAAGTTTGGGTTAGTCAGATGTTTGACAGGTACTGATGTTTTGAAGTCCCGATGCAGGTCCTCAATTATATATTGGTACGTGGGGTTTTCCGGGTCTGGGTACACAATATACTGAACGTCATCATTCAGATCCTCAAGGTCCTTGATGCATGGGCTGTGCCTGGTCAATGACTTTCGAACTGCTGTAGCAAGCGGAAATCCCATACGTGGATAATCCATGTCGGAGAAGGGAGGAACACCACGGAACATGGCCAGCTGCCTTGCCCAGTATTCTCCTGGGCTGAATTGCGAGCTTAATGTCCATGCCACAGGTAATTCTCCTCCTAGTCCACAATCATGGTCAATAAATCTGAGCGTCTGATCCTTTCTAGATTCCCAAACCATGAAACGGAGGTGTCCATGTGGGTCTGAGGAATCTCCTGGATATGGCTGATGTTGATGCAGCTGTTTTTCGAGGGCATCTACAAGTATGTTGCCCATTCGTTGGTATCTCCAGATTTCTGACCTGATTTTCCTGGCTTTAGCACGTTCCGATTTTCTGATGCAGACATCATTTCGCAAGGCTAGCTCATACCATACAGCCACAAAGGCCTTCAAGTTCTTTGACAGCCATCCGACGGCATCAAAGAATGGATTCTCCAATCGATCAGCATCAATCTGGAACACTGCATGGTAGTAGTGGTCCCTGACGGTAAGCCGGTTCGACTGGGAATCACGGCTTATGCTAATCCTATCATAGAGAGATGTCCTCTGCTCATTCAGCCCTAATTCCTTGATATTGGGGTAGCGATTTGTGCCATGGCTCAGCATGAAATGTAAGCCTTCTACAGCTGCATCTCCCATTTCTGAAGACTTATTATACCATCCAGTGGAATCGAATGGTATTGCGAGCAGCCATGCATGTTGCTTTGCATACCATGCCCCAATTCAGAACTTAGGGTTTCATAAAAGTAATGCTGGAACAGGGATTTCTCCATGCTCCGATTCATGGTCTGCAATAAGAAATGTTTCATTGTTTATGCCAAATACTCTGAAACGGCTTGAGCTCATGGTTCCCCATCGATGCTCATCTCCTGGATATGGTGCGTCATGATTCAGTCTCAGTTCTGCTGCGTACTGATAGAAATCCCCAATGCTAGCTGGACTCCAGTATGGATCTATCTCATGATGCAGGACAAAATTGGAATATTCCATTTCAGGATATCCAAAGACTTCCTTTGCATCATCTGCCCAGCAGTACCATGGTTTGCCATCCTGATTTGTCAGAGAAGCATCTTCCTCAGTCCAATGATGTCCAAAGTTTTCTATTCCAGGAATAGGTAACCTTTCATTGCATTCCAGGTGTCCGAATTCACTAAGGAGCACTTCTAGATCCTCAGAATTCATTCCGTTGTCAATATCCTCTGAGTCTGACATGTTTACAAGGTCTGGCATGCTCTCATCATCAGATTCTTGAGCTGATGGTGATCCTAGATCCTCTTCAGGTATGTACATCATCCTGATAGACATGAGGCCTGCTGATTCTGTTGTTTCAGCAAGCTCATGGAGATTCCCTTCAGTGAAATCATAGTATATTCCATGGGCAGAAAACCCTGGTGGTCCCTTCTTGTTGTTGGAATTGACTGTATTTCCATGAGGACAATTTCGTGCCATATGTCCTACTTCCTCGCAGTTGAAACATTTGTTTGCAGCTGCTAATTCCGCTTTCTTGCTTTCAGACTTCTTGTTAGATGGTCCTGATGATGTTGAAGGTTTGTTTCCTCCTCCGTTATGCCCTCTGGCAGGATTCTTACCACCCTGATTACCCTTAGGTGGCCCTGAGACCTGGTTCGAGTTTGTGGAATTGTTTCCTGATGTGAAATTGCTGTTGCGAGGCTTATTCTTTGGGTGAGAATAACCCTTGCCATTGTTTCCAGATGGCTTATTCTTCTTAGACATGGACCCATTGTTTTCATTACCATGGCCTGAGTTTCCTCCTTGTGAGTTCTTCTTTTCCTTGCCATGGGTTCCTGTTTCCAGATCTGCCATTTCAATGAGCTCAGCTTCCTCAATGATGTGATGCCAAGTGCTGACTTCCTTATTCAGTTTTGCATGGTGGAGCTCCCATTGCATCTCCTTTTGGAAGCCATCCCAGAGTTTTATCACTTGTTCACATTTACTAGTGACACCAACCAGTCCATACAAAGTCTCAAGCTCATAGATGTATTCCGAAACAGTACGATCATTTTGGTAACACCTTTTTATTTTATCATGTTGTTGACTGCAATAATTTAAAGGGAAACACATGTTGAACATTCCACACAGGAAATCAAGCAATGTCCATTGCGCATGGTTTTTCGACACCTTCTGAATGAAGAACAAAAGGGCTTTACCCTTCAGGTAATGTGATGCCAGAAATACTTGTTTGTTATGAGGAACATGACCCTCTTTACAGAATTGGGTTATTTCCATGGTAAACTGATGGAACTTCTCTCCGTCTGCTGTTCTGTCATAAGGAGAGGGAGGAATTGGTCTAATGATTCGTTTCTGATTCTGCTTATGTCTTCTGTGATGATTTCCATGCCAGTGAGACCCATGTCTTTGGTGGTGATGCCTATTATGGTGAGATGATTCTGTTGAGCTTGAATCTGGAGTCGACGTTGATGATGATCCACCACTAGGGCTCAAATCATCATCTGAAGAGTCACTGCCTGAAGGGGACAAGTACTGGTAGTCTGCATCCAAGCTGGATTTGTCTGTCAAGGATCTGGAGCCTGAAGATGTGGAATTGGAAAGGCTCACATGCTGCTTTGCCTTCCATTTCTCATTCTTCTTTTGGTTCCATTTCTGATTTCGCTCAGGTGAGTTTCTCTTCCTTGAGTGTCTCTTCTTGGGATTATCGACATGAAGGACTTTAGCTAGGTAGCTGTCTGCAGGCAGCTGATCCATGGGATGAGTTGATCCATGCCAACTATCCTGTTGACCGCTGGATGGAGCCTTGGACTTGCCTTGGACAATCTCAGCAATTCGTCAGTCAAACATGCTGGCCAGGGGTTCAAGGTTGTGGATGCTCTTGGCTCTAGAGGTCCTTTTCTTCACCTTCTTTGGCCCTGTCTGATGTTGTACTGGTGTAGGATCTTCAACATCATCCTCAGCAGTTTCTTCAACTTCCAAGCTATCATAATGGCCTGTCCTACCAGACGTCTTCTTTTCTCAAGAGGTCTTGGTCCTACTCAACATCTTAGCCTTCCATGAAGGCTTTCTGACTGCCATGAATCCATCATTATCAGTCTCTGATTCATACTGACTTCCATCCATAGATTCCTGGACTTGATCATGGATCTGGTTCCAATTCTCAAGTGCCTCATGTTGAGCCTCAATGTCCAATTTAGCATCATCAACCTCCTGATTACAGTCTATGAATTTGCCTTTAGCAACATAGGAACTTGGGCCTGGAGTTGCTTCAGGTGTTTCCAGTCGGTATGAGGTTTGCTCCCAAGTAATGTTTTCCTGATGTTTTTCCAGGATATCTCATTGTTCCATGGTTAGGTTACATTCCATGGCCTTGACTGTTGCCTCCTGTTCCTTGGTGAGCTTACCAGTCCTCCGTTTTTCTTGGAAACAAACCTCACATCTACTGAGGTCATCTAGACTCTGAGTATGACGGAGTCCTGTACACTGCAGGGGTATTGCCTTGGCAGATTCTTCTGCATCCATTTTGCTGGATGCTTTCTCAGATTCCATTTCTGAGTTGGATGTTTCAGAACCAGTGTGATATTCTACATTTCTAGAGGACACGTTGCTCTTTGTATCCTTCATAGTGACTAATTTATGCAGAATTCTGTCCTTCTCATCATCTTCTGAGTTGTTGATGAGGTGGTCAGATGGTTTAGTGATCTCCAAACATAAACTGGTGAATAGTTGTCGGATACTTCTGGAATATTGCTGTGTGAAGAACCAAAATGGAAATAGTGGTGTCTCGGCTTTGTGTCGGTATTACAGAACAACTAGTTTTGTTCGTAAGATACACCTCGGGTGTGTTGTTTGTTTGTGCACGAGCTTTCTGAGTACCTCCATACTTGTGTTGATTCCACTGGCAAAATACTATACATATTCGGTACTGGATGAATCAGGCTGTCCTATGTTGACTGGCTTGTCATCTTTGGGGGGACTTCTCTCTAGTCTCGTGAGAAGTTACTACAGATTCCAATGCTCTGAGTTGCCTTTGGTCTCTGTTATCTGGTCTGGTGTGTGTCATAAAACTGGGAAACTGGATGGGAAAGAAACTGGGATGTGTAAAATGTCTGTCGGTATTATGCTGGTATTAAATGAGCTCCTAATCATCTCGGTATGGGTCTGTGTCAATGTTTCTGTGGCTATGGCAGTGCAATAGCAGGTCTCATCTTTATTTCTGGTCTCCTTGGCTTTATCTGGTTATTTCTTGGCTTTATCTGTGACGATTCTGTTCCCCCTAATTCCTATAAACTGTCAATCTCTGTCAAAACTATACTTTGTTTCCTTTGTCTGGTCCTATCTCTTGTCAAATCGACTCCTATAACTGATCGATACTATTTCCTGTGAAGCTCACAATAGAGCTGCCCTATATCTGTCAATAACTATCCAATACTATTCATCTGCTCTGGATGCCCAAATGGGTTCGCTAATGTCTTGTGAAAATGAAAACTGTTAAAACTAATCTGATCTTGTGAAATTGAAGCTAATTCTTTCCTATAAAACTAAAAGAGGTGAGTACTGCACAGTTATCACTTACTAACACTGAGCAAATGCCAGTAATGAAGTAAAACAATGACAAGAGTCAATGTTTTAGATCTATGGATGGTTGTGAAGCGTCTCAGCTTTAACTACATCAAGCTCGGCTTTGTGGTGAATGAAATCACTATTAAACATGTACTATCAGTATTGTCAAAGCTGGGTGAGTTACTGAGGTAAAACAAGTCGATGTGTGTATGTGGGGGAACAGAATAGAGAGAGTAACTAGTGTAAGGTATGAAATTACCAGGTTTATATAGTAAGATATAAATAAATGGTGTCCTTGTGGTATATCTGAAGGGCTATGCATTAACATAAGTGTTTCTGACCTTCTGACTATACAGCAGGTTGTGAATGTCACCTTTTTTGTGTCATCGTCTTTAATTTTCTTGCTCCAGCATTAGAACCATTCCACATTCATCATCTTTATGCTGCAGATAATGCTGACAAGGGATGAGTACCCTTTAGGTAGCATGTGCGTCTAAGTCCTGTGGTTATACAGCAATAACCAATCACTAGCCCTAAGTCCCCACTGGGTGTACTTGCTGCAGAATTGACAAATTGCTGTTGCTGAGCTCCTATAAGGCTGGGCTGTCGATATTACCGGTC
The DNA here is from genome assembly GCA_028551335.1 of Armillaria sp. CMW 4456. Lineage (NCBI taxonomy): Eukaryota > Fungi > Basidiomycota > Agaricomycetes > Agaricales > Physalacriaceae > Armillaria > Armillaria sp. CMW 4456. The sequence goes on along the minus strand of JANDKJ010000012.1, from coordinate 12,192 downwards.
TGTGCTCATGACTGCACCTATGTGACTTGATGCGCTAATGCCGCTGATGTTGGTATTATGCCCTATTACCTCTAATGGTTTAAGCTGGTTTAAAACCGAGGAGATACATTGAAATTAGCTGTGTCACCTCAACATTAAGTCATTAAGGTCGGAGAACATCGGAAAACCCCAATAAAGTATATATGGGCTTGTGTGGAATGTTTGGTTTGGTGAAAGGCTGCTGGAGGGATAAATCCGCAAAATTGGAGCATACAGAGCCCTGAGGCTCATCATCGTAGGACAATAGTTCGCTCTCCCCCTCCATCTGTCTTTGGTTGGATGGGGGTTTTCACAGCATGGTCGCACCACTCGCTGGTACACGGCTCGCAGCCAGAGCAGGGGCATGGCCCTGAGCACTCGCAGTGCCAGTTCCATGCTCGTTCTGGGTGGAATATTCCATTTGGGGCAGCACAGGTCCTGCAGCAGTGGTATTGCTGTGGCTGCATAGTGCGTACTGAGACATTCCGTTTTTGTTGGGTGTATAGTTGGTGTTGACATCGGAATGGCCTCGGGTGATCAAGCCATAGGTTGTCCAGAAGTCAACGAAGACAAAAGAGAGATTTAGAAATAAAAGTGCAGATGTGAAGTGTAGTTGAGAGAAAAGCGAGTTATATCACAGCCAATGGGGCTGTCAAAAATATGTGAGGGTGGCAAGACATCACATACTCACATGAAGAGCTCTTGCAAAGATGACAGGTGTAATGTCTGTGGATTGTGAAAAGCTAATTTCTACCACAAGGTCTGCATCTTATATACTACTAGCCTAATTCAAATATGTATGTACTAGACAACTAATGAAGCGAAAGGAATGGCAACAAGACTAAAGATAAGTAATGAGAGGTCACATACAAGCTCATCTGTTACAGGGAGATGGGATGTCACATCACAAATGTTTTGGGATGTCCATGAGACAGCTCAATATTTCCTTGGCTTAACTTTCTTCCTACTGCTAACATCATAGCACTCAGTGTCTCATAAGCTCATAACATAGCATTTTGAGGAAGGAAAGGCATACCATCTTCTGTCTTTGTATTGCTTTCTCTTACCTCTTACTGAAGAAATTACCATACAGATTCTTTTCTTCAAGCAGGTTCTCTTGTCCAGGCCTACAAGTGCTGCCAATGATTGCAAGGACCAAAGCAGGGCAATATCGATACTGCTCTGACAGGATCTAATCAGTGCATCGGCTTATACATCTTGCTTCTGCTCACCAGGCACCTCATTTCCAGCTAGCCTTGTCTTGTTTGCTGTGTCACTGATCCATAGAGCAGCTAGAAGTTTCGTCAAGATGTCATTGGGACCTCTCGGGTGTTAATACTGGAACTTGTAATACATGGGATATATCTCATGAGGTGCTTGGACATCATTGACTGTTGAACAAGTAGACAACTACCAGGTACATTCCCTCTACATTCATAATTCTGTTCTTCCCCTCCCAACCATGTCACATAGAAAGAGGACAAAGTCGAGAAAATTTATCCTGTAAATGCATGTCCTTATGTCACTGGCACTATGCCTAAGTCATTGGTGGGTATTATATTCTTGTTATCAGACCGAAGATCTCCTCTAGTAATCTGTCATGTTCTGCTCCATGATTCACTTATGCAGAACTGGATACAATACAGTACTCCTCTTGGTAACCTGTTATCGTCTCATTGTGGGACTGGTGCATGTTTGGGTGGGTATGTCATGAAGCTCAGACCTGATGTTCACATCCTACTTCTGGATGCTAATTGGTTTAAGAAGGGATGCAGAATATCTCCCCCATTTTTTACTATATGCTCAACCAACTGTTCATAATCAATTTCTAAAAATCTGTCAAAAATCCACTGACTCAATGCTCCGACAATGTAGGCATAACAGTGCGCACCTGCAATTGGCACAGTTTCCTCCATTATCTTATGTACTGTTATCCAAACCCTCTTATGAGTGTGGTTGTGCAGGCAGAGACTTGTTTCACACAAATCAAACACTCTGTCAGTATCATTCTGTGGATTCAACCAAAATTCTAATCTTGAGGTGCTTTTGATTCAAAAACCACAGCTGTGTGTAAAGAAGGAAAAAGCAATGAATGTGTCATAGCCTTCCTTCCCACCGATATCCATGTAGTCCTCTGTCTACATCACTTTCTTTCCCCATTGAACTACTGTTCCAGCCTACCATGGCCATTTGTTAGGCCGTAGCAGCATAAATAAGGGTGTTTTGTCAGTGCATCCTAGCAGTGGCCTCTTTGTTGGAGTAGGGAGATTATTCGGATTGGTTCGCTCAACAACTAGTCTGGCAAATAAATAGAGTCAATTGCCACTGTTTTTCGACTTTTGATGAGTCTCTTCAGAGGCAAATTTGAGACTACTAGAAGTGGCACTACCACCGAGTGGACTTGATAGCGCACAGACACAGGCATATTAGGCAATGCACTTAGGATCCTTAAGAGATTGGGGAAGTGAGAACTGCTTCATAATGAGATCCAGTCAGAGTTTGAGTCCTACCAATAATAAAGAGATTGGATGCAGTGATAATAAACAGCGAGGGGGAGTCCTGAAGGATACATCTCAGGATCAGAAGAGAAGTCAGATGGAGTTTTAGACATGTGGTTCAGTGCGATGGAGGATGTTCATCTTTGGTGATTGCAATATATGGTGGGATAACGCTGTAATGTCAAACACCATGCCAGCAGCTTTGTGATCACTGCAATCTCAAAAGGTTCAGGAAGAGCACCATCAAGAATGCTGCTGATAACACTTGATGCATATCATCCTCCATGACGGTGTCTTCTTCTGCATACTAAGTGTGCTGTTCAGACAATCCCTTGGATTCCCCATGAAGGTTATCAGTGTCTCGCCTATCCTATTCAGACCCACTCTTTACAAGCTAGCACTCAATGAACATTAGCATGACCCACCTTTCAACAGTCAAAAACAACATATGTACAAGCAGTTAAATAACCTGTCCAGCCACCCCACAAATTATTCTGCCCCTGATTAATAAGAGTGAGCATCAAAGTGCGGTCAAAAAACTGACACCAACATCAGCAAAATAACCAAAAAATCATATGGCTGTATATGCCCATGAAAAGGCTCAAAATGCATGGAATTGCTCAAAAGAATTGCGAAAAGTTGGATGTCCATGTGAAGCGTCGAAAAAAGGGAATTCTACATGTATTCTTATGGATATTGCCAATATCAGAAACACATATCAGGCTTCGAAAGGCTTCAGTACACATACTCAATGTCACAAGTAAATATAAGAAGAGCACCTGCCTTACAAAGAGTCTGTAATATCACAGATATATTGTATTCATTAGCAATGGGTATAATTCTTACTGTCGCATGCAGAAACTTGGCACCAATGGGATAACATTGTGATAAACATATGCGGTACATCATTTCAGACAAAAATTATACTGTATGTTCACCCTGTTCCTGCTCATCTCTCTTGGCTGCCAGTCGCTTTACAGAGCCACCATCAGGAAGTGACTGAGGAAGGCGAGTTTTTCCTGTCTTGAATATGCTGCTAATAAATTGTACATGAGTGGAAAATCTAGTAGCAAGTAGGAGGATCACTTAGTCCACCATCCCAGCACCGCATTCACTTTTGCTGCTGCAATAGGTCCAGGGGTGTCCTCAAAGTAATCGACGATGTTGTTAAAAAAGATGTGATGATCAAAGTTTCCATCAAGTTGTTGCCAGCCACTTTCAGTCAATGCAATTCAAAGCTATATCACTTAAATGAGTAATAACCTCGAATAAAATGAGAAAAAACTCAGCTTGTATGGCCACATATGCAATACTTCTTGCAGTTACTGACTTCAGGCCAATACTATTGGCCACACAGTGTGATGGATTTGCCTTCCACCGTTTGACACAAGAAGCTAATGCATTGAGATCAATTTCATCTGCAGATTGTGGCGACATCATGAGACACTTCCAAGCCTGTCAAGACATAAGATAAGAACTGGTGGAGATGGATAAAAATTTAAATAACCTTCTGCAGGATTGGTGCTTGCGCAAAACCTTCGTCGCTGTTGGTATGGTCTTCTTCAGGGTCAGGAAACAGGAACCAAGGCCAGGAATCTGCAGTGACTGGATACCGTGGATCACCACTCCTTATTGCTGCACATACACTAGAAGATATTAGGGAAGTCAGTGTAGATTGTTGAGAGGTAATGTGATGCACTCTGGATCTGACCAATCATATTCAATAGGGCATAGAAAAGCCCCAGTGATATAATGGTTGAACCCACAGCCAATGCGACTCTGCATGTCTAATAGTTCATCCTGCATGTCTGCTAGCTTTATTGAGCGATTGATCCACTCTGGTACATGAACCAGAAGACAATGAGTGTCAACATTTCTGGCAGCGCTCGCACCATTGCTGAGCTTCAATTGCAATCAGATGACTATTAATGCTGATAAATGAGCATGAGACTTACCGAGGTGCAGATGTCATTAAAATCACCTGCACTGGTCTCATTTCCCAAGAGAATTTTTTCAATACAAGGCCCCAGACACTGGACCATTGCCTTGTAGGCTCGAAAGAGTCTCTCCTGCCTGTACCATATCATGAACACTATTTGAAGTTCATAGTAGTCAATTTAGAAGATTACTCACTCCAATGTGTGTGAGACGTCAGAGTCTTCATTCTCTGAAGATGAATCCTCTTCCATCTGTTGGCACCAGACTTTTTCATCCACAACACTTCGGACACTGTCAAATGGTGACATAATATGAGGCAGGGCATGTCCCATGTGCTTGAATGACTCCCTAAAAGAGCTTATAGATTTTGTACAAAGGAGAGGCATTTTTTGACTTACTGATGCTTGACTTGGGGTGTACCCTTCAAAGCTACCACTTCTTCCTCTAATTCTTTAATGCAACGTTTGAGAAGATTGAGGTTTGAGTGTGAGGAATCAGATGAAGTAGATCCAGGTAGGTTAAGAATTTGCAATTCTTCAAAAGGTGCCATGGTGGTTGAGATGTTAGAACTGTTATGACTGCCTCAAGTATTTATACTGAATGAAGTTGAACCATCTGCCAATTCAGAAGAAGAGGTGTCATTGGAAAGTGAAAAAAAAAATTCTAGAAGGTAAAAAATGTCATAGCTTTGTGCTTGACACAGTCTGCCTTCACGATGAGGAAAACTGGAAATGTTCGAAGTGCCACAGTGGCGAGTCAGAGGGCAACGAGAGACTATCACATAATTTGTCAATACAATGTTTGCTCCAACTCAGACCAACCAGCATATACTCTCATTTGCCATTCAATACATGCATCTTACATCCTATACTATTCTTCATGTCTAAGCTTGTTCTTCCTTTCTCATGTGTTTCTGAAAAGGCAGGATGCGGCCAGAAATTCAGTACATCTAAAGGCCTTTCACTGCACAAAAACTACTGCGAAGCAAGCATCCATTTACGGACTCAAATGAAGTTGGATAACCCTCAAAAGCCCAAGAAACGTCAATGTCTGGACACTGATGCTGTTAATGCTGAGGGATGTAATAGAGGGCCATTGGATGATTCAGAGATTGGACAGGCTGAGAGTAGCACACAGGTACATTCAAGATATTGTATTTTGTCTATATCTGAAGCTGTTTCTCTGTAGACAATTGACCACGAGATGCCAGAACAAATACCAGCATGTCCACAGCACATTCATCGGCTTCCTCATCGATTCATTGACAGGCTCCCTGAAGCTGAGCCCACAATAGTCATTCAGGCTGCTGCTTCAGACAAACCCACCCCCATTATTCCTTGTGTACACCTCATTGTCTATGACACTTTTAAGACCACATCCAATGCATTTCACGTCCTGTGCTTCTTTCCAAACAGACCTTCATATGATCCTGACACATTCGTGTCACCACAGAATCTGGCTAACTTTTCTGACTCAGAGTCCATCGAGCATAATTCTTTGACATCTGAAGAAGCTAGTGCAATGCTACCACCACCCCCATACCCTTACTCAAACATGAGTTTATATCGTCTCATGCAGTGGGTCAACTCTGGCAGTAACTTGAAATCAGAAAGTGAGATTAATCGCCTTGTTAACAATGTTATTTGTGCAGCAGACTTTCATGCTGATGATTTTAACTCTAAATTCAGGTTTGATGTAGGCAGAGAGCATCAAAAACTTGACAATGTTATAAACTTGTCTTCTTTGTCAGAGGATGAGTGGTGCGAGGCTCCTGTGCATATCAGGATACCTACAGGTAGAGATCAGGCTATTGGGACACCCATCTTCTTGATTTCAGGATTCTGATACCATCCTTTGGTCAATGTCATTAAAGCCGCATTCACAGATTCACAAGCACACCTTTTCTATTTCTCTCCATTCTGACACATATTTGTATCTCCACTCACTGGACATGAGACATGGCTCTATGATGAATTATACACCTCAGATATATGGCTGAATGCACAACGAGACCTCCATTGTGCTGCAAATGAACCTGGATGCAAGCTGGAGAAAGTAATTGCTGCATTGATGTTTTGGTCAGATGCGACTCACCTCACTAGCTTTGGGACTGCCAAAGCATGGCCTCTATATACCTTCTTTGGCAATTTATCGAAGTATATTCATGCAAAGCCAAACTCAGGTGCATGCCATCAAACAGCATTTTTCCCTTCGGTTCACTTCTTTCTCTGAGACTTTATCTAAGCAACTCACAAAGTATCTATTAGATCCCAGACTCAATCACCAATTTCCTTCGCACACTAAATATCAGTGCAAATCAACAGAAGATGTTGCTAACCCACTGTCAACGTGAACTGATGCATGAGGCTTGGAAGATTCTTCTGGATGCAGAGTTTGTCCATGCATATGTCCATGGAATCTATATATTAAAACACATTGGTGTTTGTGGTTATTTGCTATGGTCAGCTATTGGTCACTCATTAGCAGACTCATTAGCTAAGATGTTACTTAAGCATGACCAAGCAGCTGGAACACTCTTTTAGGCATGTTGCCTGCATTTTCATTGAGTGCCTTAACACTTATATAAGCAGATAGTGGCTGTTTTGGGCTGCCTCACAACTTAGGAAGGTAGTTCCCACAGTTTGCTGATCAACCACTGTATATTGATCAACAGCCAGAACCATGCTCAATTGATTCTTTTATTTTTGGCTATATACAATAACACTATATCTATATATTAATCCTATATATAATGGAAGGGAAGTGTTTGGTGTTATTAGTTTTAGGGGGAATGTTACTAAGCATTATAAAGATATTTACTTAAGCATGACTAAGCAGCTGCACTGCTGTTTTAGGCACTTCATTCCCACATCCTATATATAATGGAAGGGAAGTATTTGCTGTTATTTGCTTATCAAATAATGTTACTTAATAATATTATCTAAGAATATGACTAAGATATTTATAAGCAATTGGTAAGCAGCTGTGTCACTCTTTTAGGCAGACTTTTGATGAATGGTATGCCTTTATATATTCCTCATTAGGTCTTATAGTGAACCTCTTTTCCCAGATTTCGACAAGTTCCAACATTTGGGGTTGATACCATACAGAAATTTGGAAATAATGTGTCTGAGCTGAAGAAACTTGGAGCTCAGGTGTTAGACCCAAACTTCATGTGACTCTAACAACAACAAACAACCGGTTACTTCGCGTTCAAGTAATCCCAGTGGAGTCGTGTGTTAGCATGAGGTCGAGGCTAAGTCCTTAGTGCGCAGCTTTTGGAGGGGCGAGTGACAAGCATAAGTTGGTATTTTATAACTTAGCTCGAAGCTGGGTTGTACCAGTGCGAGCATCCTACTTAAATACATAGATCATGTGTTACTGTTGTACATTATGTGGCTACAGTGTTTGTTCGACGAGAAGCGACCGGTGTGAACTCGTGAGTGACTAATGAACAATAGGTTCAAAGGGAAGTCCAAATAGGGTGGAACGAAGGGCGAGAAGCATGGTTAACGGGTGGATGAGTGGAGCTAAGCGCCGATTTGTGGATAGCGCAGGATAGGGGTTGAGCGATGACGAGGGATAACATGACAGTTTATGGGTTAGGGTCAGAAATAGGGGTAAAAATCGTAACATTACCCCCTCGTTAAGGCAGTCATCCTGACTGCCACAACCCTTACCTCCTGGTTACGATTTAAGAAGTCGTTTATCGCTTCCTGGGCGTTGTCGAGTAGGTCTCCTCGCACCCACTGGTTTTCTTCGTCTCCATATCCCTTCCATTTGACGAGGTAGTCGGTGGCGATTTGTGATGGTTGATTTTTCTTTCCTCGTACTCATCGGGTGTGGCTGATGACGATGGCTTCTACTTCGTATTCCTCTTCATCGTTTATTATTTCTGGTGGTGGTGGCGGTGATGAGGTGGTCAGATGGTTTAGTGATCTCCGAACGTAAACTGGTGAATAGTTGTCAGATACTTCTGGAATATTGCTGTGCAAAGAACCAAAATGGAAATAGTGGTGTCTTGGCTTTGTGTCGGTATTACAGAACAACTAGTTTTGTTTGTAAGCCACTCCTCGGGTGTGTTGTTTGTTTGTGCGTGAGCTTTCTGAGTACCTCTGTACTCGTGTCGATTCCACCAACAAAACACTATACATATTCGGTACTGGACGAATCAGGCTGTCCTACATTGACTGGCTTGTCGTCTTTGGTTGGGGACTTCTCTCTAGTCTCGTGAGAAGTTACTACAGATTCCGATGCTCTGAGTCGCCTTTGGTCTCTGTTATCTGGTCTGGTGTGTCTCGTAAAACTGGGAAACTGGATGGGAAAGAAACTGGGATATGTAAAACGTCGGTCGGTATTATGTCGGTATTAAATGAGCTCCTAATCGTCTCAGTAGGGGTCTGTGTCGATGTTTCTGTGGCTATGGCGGTGCAATAGCAGGTCTTGTCTTTATTTCTGGTCTCCTCGGTTTTATCTGTTTATGTCTCAGCTTTATCTGTGACGATTCTGTTCGTCCTAATCCCTATAAATTGTCAATCTCTGTCAAACTATACTTTGTTTCCTTTGTCTGGTCCTATCTCTTGTCAAATCAATTCCTATAACTGGTCAATACTATTTCCTGCAAAGCTCACAATAGAGCTGCCCTATATCTGTCAATCTGTCAATACTAAATCTGTTCAAAACCTATCCTTGCAACGCTCGCAATAGAGCTGCCCTACAACTATCCAATACTATTCATCTGCTCTGGATGCCCAAATGGGTTCGCTAATGTCTTGTGAAAATGAAACTGTTAAAACTAATCTGATCTTGTGAAATTGAAGCTAATTCTTTCCTATAAAACTAAAAGAGGTGAGTACTGCACGGTTATCACTTACTAACACTGAGCAAATGCCAGTAACAAAGTAAAACAATGACGAAAGTCAAGGATTTTAGGTCGATGGATGATGGTGAAGCGTCTCAGCTTTAACTACGTCAAGCTCAGCTTTGTGGCAAACGAAATCGCTATTAAATGTGTACTATTGGTATTGTCGAAGCTGGGTGAGTTACTGAGGTAAAATGAGTCGATGTGTGTATGTGGGGGAATGGAATAGAGAGAGTAACTAGTGTACAGTATGAAATTACCGTGTTTATATAGTAAGATATAAATAAAATGGCATCCTTGTGGTATATCTGAAGGGCTATGCGTTAGCATATGTGTTTCTGACCTTCTGACTATACAGCAGGTCTTATGCGTTGTCTTATTCGTGTCTGCGCCTTTGATTTTCATAGTTCTGGCATTAGATTATGCCTTATTCATAGTGTCAGAGTTGAGAATACTCGTCAGAAATGACTGAGTACCGCCAAAGTATTGTGTGCGTCGATGTCTCGTGGTTATACAGCAATAACCAATTAATTCCGAAGTCACCAAAGGGTGTTCGTGCTGCGGAAATCGTCAAATTGCTGTGATGAAGCCCCTATGATCGCCAGATCAATGTCAAGAAGCTCTGCTCACATGGCTGCGCCTGTGTGCTTTGATGCATCAATGCCAGAGACGTTGGCAATGCGCTCTAGATCCTATTCTGGTAATGGCAGCACTAAATCTGCGGCTTTAGGTCAAAATTGGAGTTGTCGGGGTATTGCTGAGGTATTGGCATCGGGAAAGCGTCGGAAAAGCCCTATAAAGTATATATGGGCTTGTGTGGAATCATTGGTTTGCTGAAAGTCTGCTAAAGGGATCAATCCGCAAAATTGGAGCGTACAGAGCCCTGAGGCTCATCAGCGGCTGTTTCGTTTGGGAGGGGAATGTTGGCGGTGTGTATGGGGTGAGGAGTGCTTCGTTGAAGACTGGATGAATTCGCCACGTCGTTGGTAGTTTGAGCTTGTACGCTGACATGCCGACTTTGGCGAGGATCAGGAATGGTCCAACTCGTTTGTCGTCCAGCTTCTTCTTTGGTCGCGGTAGGTAGAGATTTGTGGCATCCAGCCACACTTTGTCCCCTATGTCGTAGTTCACTGCTTCTCACTTTTGGGTATTGTATTGCGCCTTCATCCTTTCTGCTGCCTTCTCCAGTGTGGCCTTGGTTTCGTGATGGATTTTTGCCATTGTGGCTACGAAGTCGTTTGCGGCAGGGGTTTTCTGCAGTCAATGGGTGTTGGTGATGGTGATTCGTGGGTGTGTTCCATGGTTGATGAGGAATGGGGTTTTCCCTGTTGCCGAGTGAATGCGATTGTTGTGTTGGAATGCCGCGAGTGCGAGCCATTCGGGCCAGTCATCTTGTCAGTGGTTGATGAAGAGACATAGGTACTTCTCAACTTCTTGGTTTGCTCACTCCATTTGTCCGTCGGTTTGTGGGTGATAGGCGGTGGAGGGATTTGCGCGGATATCGAGGAGGTGATATAGATCGGCTATGAATTTTGAGACGAATTGGGGGCCCCGGTCGCTGATGATCTTTTGGGGCATCCCATGTCGTGCATATACGTGGTCTCAAAGTATTTTGGCCCATCCTTCCAAAGATAGTGTCGTAGTACATGCAACAGGGATGATTTCCTTCGAGAATCAGTCGATGATGAGGATGATCGCGTCTTGTCCATTTGACTCCGGTAGGCCTGTGATCATGTCGACGCTGATGTGCGTCCATGGGGCCTCGGGGATTTCGTTTGGGTGTAGGGGTGTCGGTCTGGCTCATGTAATTGTTTTGGTGCATTGGCAGACTTCGCATCCCTTGACGTATCTTTCTATGTCGACCCTGAGCTTGGGCCACCAGTAGTTTTGTTGGACAAGTTCTTGGGTTTTGGCGACCCCCGGGTGTCCGGCGGTGATGTGGTCATGGTGGTACGAGATAATCTCTCCTTGAAGGGTGGCGTTTTTTGGTATATAGATTCTGCCGTCATATTCGAGTAACCCATTTCGTTTTGTGATTCCTCAGTTGTGGGATAGGGACTCCCTGATTCCCACATCCCAACTTGTTGTTGTTTTGGTTGCCTCCCGTATTCTTTCCTCGACGTCTCCCTCGCTGGGCATGATGGTGGTTTGGAGGAAAAGTGACTCGGGGAGTATGACGGTTTCTCAATTGTCGTCAGCTCCCTGGTCGTGATCTGCTTGTCGGCTGAGGAGGTCTGCTTTGCGGTTGGCCGTGCCCGGTTTATGGTGTAGGGTGAAGTGATATTCACCAAGTTTGGTGACCCATCGGGCTTGTCATCGGTTAAGTTTCTGCAGTTGTCGGAAATATTGAAGGTTCTGGTGATCCGACCAGATCTCGAACGTTTGTGCCGTGCCCATGAGGTAATGTCTCCATTCTGCGAGGGCGAGCACAATGGCAAGCAGTTCCTTGTCGTAGATCTCATAGTTATGCTCGGTGACCAATAGGGCCTTTGAGAGAAAGGCGACTGGTCTCCATGTCGTTCCCTGCTGCTGCGAGAGTACCGCTCCTATTGCTCCGTCGCTTGAGTCTGCCTTGATTTGGAACTTCCCTTTGTCGGTGGGTATTGCCAGGACGACGTCTTGTGCTAGTCACTTCTTCAACTCCTCGAATGCCTGCTGCTGTGCCGCCCCCCATACCCACGGTTCCTTTCCTGTCAGCTTGGTCATTGGTCTTACGACCTTGCTGTAGTCCTTGATGAAACGCCTGTAGAAATTGGTGAATCCGAGGAAGGACTGTAGCTCCCTCTTCTTCGTCGGTGTTGGCCATTCCGTCACTCCCTTGGTCTTTACCTCATCCATCCTTATCGATCCTTCACTCACGATTACTCCTAAGTACTC
>JANDKJ010000011.1:0-55494 GCA_028551335.1 Armillaria sp. CMW 4456 | reverse complement strand
CCAGAATTTTGCTTGAGAACAGTGGGATATGCTGCTTCTGTCAGTCCTTTACTTCAGAGAAGAAGTTATCACTCACATTCAATTCATGTCAGGACAGACTGATGTCCTGCAAGGCTGCGAATACAGTTAAAAGAGTATTTTTATTGTCATAACCAAATACAGGCAATAAAGTTTTTACAATATTTATTCAGTCAAAAGAACTATTATATAAATGTTGTTAAGGTTTTCATAAATTATTTCAGCATATAAAATATCATTAAGTAAAAGTGTTAGTGGGCAGAAAGATATTGCATTATAGAAATTTCCATATATGGATGTAATGGGGTACCAGGGGTTCTAAGGCACCACCTGTCAATCAATGAGCGTACCAGTCTCGCTTGCGATACATTTTATTCAAGTGAGAAACTGCCTCGCGAGACGTGGCTGCCTGACCAGTTCTATGCATGGTACCTCTACCGTGCATGGCTGCATGGCCGGTACATAGGTTGCCACGGATGATGCATGTAATTCCGTAAGTCTCTTGAAGAGCTATGCAGCATCGTAGTCGTGTGGCTCGTATGACTTGCGTGGCGCCATGACCACACCGGCGTTAAAATTACTTCCTTGTTATTGGTTCTATATTTCCTCCTCGTTCTATCAATCAGTCCTCATTCCTACCAGTATCGGTTGGTCCGCACACATCATCACCTTCGATCTAGCGGCTCTGACGGGGATAAATATTTACCAATCCTCTGACCCACCGTTACCTACAAGGAACAAGCCCTGCTCGCGTGTCTAGGTAAGAATTAGTTAGATAAGGGGCATCTACCAGCGGCCATGGGTATACAGAAAATCCAACCTCTAATCTTGGATCATCAGGATTTGTGACATGCAAAGTTAGGACGACAGAAATAGGAAGCCACTTTATCGCATCATCATTCCGATACCATTGAACGATGATGAAGCTGTACTGAATGAGCCATGACCATTCTCGTGCATGTGAGCCATCCAAGGATTAGTCCGAGAATCAGTGTCATCAAACGATACTCCAAACACGCTCTCCAGATTCCGACGAGCTGCGGTATCAGGTTCGACTTCCTCACGAGGAAGTCACTCGAAGGCGCTCGGCAGCGGTGGTAGTAGAACGAATGCAGCTTTCCCAGCACTTAACACGTCAGAAACCAACAATGGACGATTATACAAGGAACCAGCCTGTTCGCATGTCTAGGTATTTGCTTTCTGATAAGCAGATGAGGGAGACTTACCAACAGTCATTAATATAAAGGAGATCCAATCTCTCATCGAGAGACCGGATATAATCTGCACATCATCAGGATTTGTTACAGGCGTTGAAGCATCGGTACTATTGGTTGTCGCAACAGGTACAGGAGGCTACGTTATCGCGTCACCACCTTCCATCGTGTCGTCCGATTCCATTGAGATCTGTACTGAATGAGCGTAAGACCCAAAGCAGCGGACCCGAATTTCGTAGCATGAGAAGTATGCAACAAGTGCGTGAGAATGACCCAACTATTCGGAAGAACGAAATGAATATGTCGACGAAAAACATCCAGACAGCCCGAGGAAAGGTCATCATGATCTTGATCCGGGTGCGCGCAGTGGGGTGAGACGGCATTAGCTTGGGCTTTTGCTGCGAAAAGGTCAATGAACAGGTAATTGTGAGGTGCCGCCCAGTGACAGAATGACGTGATTGCGCTCGGACCTCATACTATTCTTGAAATCTCATATCCCGGCATGACTCAAAATCTTATATCCCGGAATGGCTCAAAATCTTATACCCCAGAATGACTCAGAATCTTATACCCCAGGATGACTCAAAATCTTATATCCCAGCATGGCTCATATGTCAGTGCTTCCCATGCTCATCTCACGGATGTGAACTTACTGACGAAGAGTTGTCGGGTGGCATCGAGGACATTACTGCAGATAAGCTAGTTCAGCGGCATCGTCTCTGTGACAATTGAACGTACGGCATATAGGTACCGGATGAAACGAATACTCAATAGCCAGTTTCCCGTGCATCGGGAGGTATGTGCTTCTACAAAAATAACAGCATCTTCGTCTCGAGTTGATGAGATCTCGGAGGACTGTGAGAAGGTTGCCAGAAGCATTGTCGCAGCAACACGAAAATTTGGGCTGGTAGGCAGAGTGTTTCAGGATGTAGCAACTTTGCTGTCGGTGGCTTTGTAAACAGCTGACCACTAGCGTCTAAACATAAACCTTGATTTAGCAGGGGTTCCCCCAACCTGGGGCCTAAGAAATCAGTCTGGCCTCAGTCTGGCCTTTCCGGGTCGTCATTTTCCACTGTTAGTCAGCTATTCACAATCTCGTGTTCCGCATCCTAACTCGCGTCTCTTAACTCAAACCCAACTTTACACGTCGGCTGGCACTTGCTCTTTGTAGGCACCAGATCTAAGTGCCGAATACTTCCCTCAGGTTCTCTTTATGATTTTCGTTCAGTGGCCGCACTAAAGCGGAAATAATCAACCACAATGAAGCTTGTAGAACGGTACCTCCGTTTTTCTTGTTGGACGTGTGAGTCGTTTTCATTGGCGCAGAAATGATGTTAAAGAGCACGAAGTACGAGAACTCAGGATTGGTACTGAGGTGACACACAAGTACTAACACATATAGTACTAACCTGGGCGTCTCCGGGTCTGTTCAACCAGATATCACCGGACAAGGATAGTAGACGGAACAAAGAACATATGTGTAAGTACCACTCTATCATTGTGAACCATTGCTCACTGGTAGGCTATCAGATTACCCCCGAGCTCCATGCAAATTGTCATTAGATCCGAGTCTCACCCATACAAATCTGCAAGAACAGCTGTGCTATCGGTTACATACAGAATACCCTCGACCAAAGTTCCTCCCATCAATAACGTTCTTGTCGACCGCCATGTCATCGAATCTCCAAGTTACATCTTGGTTTCTTCATGTTGCATAAGCACAGTTAGCGGTATTTAAACTCACATCCCCAGACCCTGCGGCCCAACTCAGGTCGAACATGGACCCCACTAGAAGAAATTATATCTCCTACCATGGCACTGTCCTTCCCCGCCAATACCAGGAACAGCTTGCTACATATGGCCAGTGCGTTCATTCTCTAGCCCGTCCAGATCGTCATCTTCAATTGTAACACTATAGCCAAGACCTGATTCGTCGAAATGACCTAGGCTCCCAGGAAGTCATACCGGTAACGTTGCAAGTCTTTCCATCCAATGATAATTCTGTACAGCTCACGCACTACCCAGTCGTCATTTCCAGCACGACAGCATTCAGCAGCAGCAGCCTTTGTGGAACGCTCAGCTGAAACTAGATGAATACTATGACCACCATCATAACAGCTGGCCACAAGCGTCTTGGGCATCAAAGCAAAGGTGACATGCTTTTTTGTCGATCGTTACCTATGTAAATGAAGAATTTTCTACAGATTATCTCGCGTAGACGGCGATTTTCCCTCTGCGGTGGATTTTAACAACCTTGCCACCTCTTTGTCAGTACTACTGCTACTTGAATGTTGCTTCTAATAAGTCTTGGCGTTGCAGTGATTTTCCGCCATGCGGAGATGATCATGATACGAGTGCGCCCCCACAAGGAACATCCAAGAATTTAGGCCAATCGGTTATGCCCCCAGACATAGCGTCAATTTCATTGTGGATTAATCCCGAATCCTTCTCACCATTCTATCAACTCGGAGATGGAGGCCGTGCTGTAGACCCCATTCAGCGTGGCAGTGATAACGGCAAAATGTCAGTGTACAGCTTTCTATTTGGTCCATCTTCGACTAACTCATAGGTGTAGTGTCCCCGTCCCTTTCCCTCGGTGCGCATTACACCAACAGTTATGATAGCCTATTGAATATTTCACAGTCTTGATGGGTACATAAAGAAACGCTTCGACGACGAAACGACTCAGATAATTGCCAAACGTTGGGGCATCTCGCCTACATGCGTCTTCTATCTCTTTCCCGTCACTGACGTCCGGTGTGTTTGTCCCATCGCCTCCTGCGAATTAGGGCTGGCTACGTTTCAGGGACACACCATCAAGGACCACCTCGCACGTTACCACCACCACATCTCTAAAGAGACGTCCATAGTCTGTGACAGAGTGTCGCACAAGGAGAGCCGCTGCGGAAAACGGGGCAACAAAAAAATCCAGGGCAGGTATTTTGCCCAGCATTTCCGGGAACTTCATCTCGGTGATCATTACAAGTGCCCCTTTTGCCGCGCCACAAGTACGCGACGTAAAAATCTTGTTACTCACTTTTGCAAATGCAACGAAGTTGAGAAAGCCCTGGCTGAGAAGGGTTGAGGTTCGTATGTAGTAGTACGATGTATTGCGCACCTGTTGGAGATTATCCTTCGTGTGTAAAAGTTCCTTTCTGTCGTACTACCCTAGATTATCACCTTGCTGGACCGTCACTTACTACTTTTAGTATGCTCCTTTCTACCTTTCCTATATCTACAAACTGTAGCTGTGTTGTACTCTTCTATCAATAGCTCTGAAACGAATCTAACAAAACATAATGATTTACATTACGACGATAAATAATAGCAACATCATTAGGGATGAAGTTTCAAGTCAACTCACTAGTAGAAGTGGGCCGCCGGACCGCGGCATATTCCGAGTCCTTAATCTAGTCCAATGAAATAAATAATTATATATTCTCCATCATAATAACGTACTCCTATTGCTGGGATCATTTTTTAAAAAAACCTACGAGCACTGTGAGATGATCTTAATCAATTTTTTCTCTATTTAGCTCAATAAATACGTGGTTGACTCAGTATCTCATTCAGGCTCTCTCAACACAGCCACATACTACTGATAAAGCATTTCATCGAACTTGATGAGCACAGCCACAGATAGCCCATCGAGTTCGATGGGCACAGCCACATCACACTGGATGAGCATCCCATCAAATTTGATTGCATAGCCACATTTTACAGATACAGGCTCAGGACTCAATGGGAAGCAAGTTGAATAAGATGGAAGTAGAGAACACAATATGTTTTTATAGTCATTCTTTGTTCCTCATGTAATTATAAATGATGACATTGCTAATATGCAAAATCCACACCTGTCAAGGGTGGCTGGTATGGGTACCAGTACGAGAGTTCATACCCATAGGAGGCCCATGCTATTCACTATTCAGGGCAAGATGCATACATATACATATATGTGAGGGGTTCTGTCATCTGATTCACAACTCCAATTAATTTCATCAAAGCCACCTTCATAGATGGTAAACAACCTGTTATCAGACACAGTGTAACTGTTGCTAAACCATACAGGCATGCATAAAAACTCATGTCAATGGCTGTGTAGTTGATACTTTCCCAAGTGGCTCAATTTTATGACATGTCATTAGTGTAGATACATTGTAAATATAACCTCAGACATGATAATAGAAATGGCTCTGTTACCTGTAGATACATCATAAGTATAACTACAGTAAGATAATGAGTAAGAACTAATGCAAAATGATAAGAAGATACTAACCTTCAGATGTGATAATAGAAATGGCTGAGGGTAAGACTACATATGTTTGGTGTATATATATTTGTCTCAGAAAATTGAAAATATATATAAAAGAAAATAATACCAGGCATACGCCATTTTAATCCTCTACAATTAGCAACATCTAACTAGAATGGGGGGTTATGTTGACAGCTTTATGGAACTCAATGAATGCTTTGTCAGCACCTCCATTGAACTCGATGAAGGCTTGACAATTCAAATTATAGTAGCACGTGCTGCAAGTTTAGACCAAGAAAAGGAAATATTTTTGAAATTCACCCTCATACAGTGACCTCAGCAATTCGGCAGATATTAATTCAAATTATACTGGCAATTGCCATAAGTTTAGACCAAGAAAAGGAAATATTTTTGAAATTCACCCTTATACAATAACCTCAGCACATCAGCAATCAGTCAATGTGTCATTAGATATACCAGATATAGAAAGATATTTGAAAATTAGATACATATATAGAAATTAATATTATCTTATCTTATATCTTATCTTATCTGTAAAATATCTTTCACTTTAGGAAATTCCCACAGGGGGTTTGCACTACTAAGACTGAGTCACAAGGACTCGGAATCCAAGTCGGCACAGCGATCAGCTCCTGATTATTG
The DNA here is from genome assembly GCA_028551335.1 of Armillaria sp. CMW 4456. NCBI lineage: Eukaryota > Fungi > Basidiomycota > Agaricomycetes > Agaricales > Physalacriaceae > Armillaria > Armillaria sp. CMW 4456. The sequence continues at coordinate 49,347 of JANDKJ010000011.1, read as the reverse complement.
GGTTCATTAAGAAAAAAATCACCGAAAGCATTAGAAGAAGTAAGGCTGACTGCTCTGACACTTTCCAAATATTTACATGAAAGTGATGTTTTTTGGGTTTATTTACCATTCATATCTAGTTCCTTTCATCCCTCTCCTTGCCTTTGTTTGGTTTTACATAGCTAAGATCAATTATGGGGAAAGGTCGAACGATAGTAATGGCATGGTGCACACACTTATCAACTTGAACAACTACACTGGAATCCGAGCATACTCTTGTCTCCTGCACCACAGTATCTTCATTCCTCGCATTCTTCCATGCTAAGCTCCTCATCCAGCCATGAGTCATCTGCTGCGCCCCAAGGGTTGAAGGGTTTGCAAGCCATCTAATAACAGTCAGCATAACGCGAAACACTGAACTTCAATGTCCAAAGCACCTGCAAGATCTTCATCATCACCCTCTTGCTCATATCAGCATCCTTCTCCACCTTTGCAACCACTCACTGCCCCAAAATGAATCTTGGATTCGCTTTCCTCATCTCCACCAATCTGTCTGCCTGACTGGACCACTCATCCTTCTCACTCTCAATCCGAGCTTCATACATCCCCACCTAGTGCTCCCAGTCCTTTCTGAATCTATCATCCTTATTTGCACCAAGCAGTTTCTCAACCACAGTGCCTTTATTTAGCGTCCTGAATGTCCCATGAAAGTGAAGACCCTGGACCTGCATAATCCTGAGAAGTGGTTGGATAATTGTAGTCTCATCAGACTTGTCTTGCATGCAGAGCCCTAGATGTTGAGGCACGAGTCATACATATTCTTCAGAAATGGCCGCCTAGCAAATGCGTTTCAGGTCATCTTTAACAACATTGATACCCTGATCTTTCCTTGTGGTGATTTGATCAGTTGTAACTTCTGACCAGCCTGAAGATACTACCTTTGGAGGACTTGAAGAATGCTTGGCACTGATAAGTGGTGCAAGCGCATTCAAGAGAGCACGAAGGGTGTAGATACTACAGATTATGAGAAAAGAAGTGTAGCAATGATGAGGTGGTCAGATGGTTTAGTGATCTCTGAACGTAAACTGGTGAATAGTTGTCGGATACTTCTGGAATATCACCGTGCGAAGAACCAAAATGGAAATAGTGGTGTCTCGGCTTTGTGTCGGTATTACAGAACAACTAGTTTTGTTCATAAGCCACTCCTTGGGTGTGTTGTTTGTTTGTGCGCGAGCTTTCTGAGTACCTCCGTACTCGTGTCGATTCCACTGACAAAACACTATACGTATTCGGTACTGGACGAATCAGGCTGTCCTACATTGACTGGCTTGTCATCTTTGGTTGGGGACTTCTCTCTAGTCTCGTGAGAAGTTACTACAGATTCTGACACTCTGAGTCGCCTTTGGTCTCTGTTATCTGGTCTGGTGTGTGTCGTAAAACTGGGAAACTGGATGGGAAAGAAACTGGGATATGTAAAACGTCGGTCGGTATTATGTCGGTATTAAATGAGCTCCTAATCATCTCGGTAGGGGTCTGTGCCGATGTTTCTGTGGCTATGGCGGTGCAATAGCGGGTGTTGTCTTTATTTCTGGTCTCCTCAGCTTTATCTGTGACGATTCTGTTCATCCTAATTCCTATAAATTGTCAATCTCTGTCAAACTATACTTTGTTTCCTTTGTCTGGTCCTATCTCTTGTCAAATCGATTCCTATAACTGGTCAATACTATTTCCTGCGAAGCTCACAATAGAGCTGCCCTATATCTGTCAATCTGTCAATACTAAATCTGTTCAAAACCTATCCTTGCAACGCTCGCAATAGAGCTGCCCTACAACTATCCAATACTATTCGTCTGCTCTGGACACCCAAATGGGTTCACTAATGTCTTGTGAAAATGAAACTGTTAAAACTAATCTGATCTTGTGAAATTGAAGCTAATTCTTTCCTATAAAACTAAAAGAGGTGAGTACTGCATGGTTATCACTTACTAACACTGAGCAAATGCCAGTAACGAAGTAAAACAATGATGAAAGTCAAGGATTTTAGGTCGATGGATGATGGTGAAGCGTCTCAGCTTTAACTACGTCAAGCTCGGCTTTGTGGCGAACGAAATTGCTATTAAACGTGTACTATCGGTATTGTCAAAGCTGGGTGAGTTACTGAGGTAAAACGAGTTGATGTGTGTATGTGGGGGAACGGAATAGAGAGAGTAACTAGTGTACAGTATGAAATTACCGTGTTTATATAGTAAGATATAAATAAAATGGCGTCCTTGTGGTATATCTGAAGGGCTATGCGTTAGCATATGTGTTTCTGACCTTCTGACTATACAGCAGGTCTTGTGCATTGTCTTATTTGTGTCTGCGCCTTTGATTTTCGTAGTTCCGGCATTAGACTATGCCTTATTCATAGTGTCGGAGTTGAGAATACTTGTCAGAAATGACTGAGTACTGCCAAAGTATCGTGTGTGTCGATGTCTCATGGTTATACAGCAATAACCAATTAATTCTGAAGTCGCCAAAGGGTGTTCGTGCTGCGGAAATCGTCAAATTGCTGTGATGAAGCCCCTATGATCGCTGGATCAATGTCGAGAAGCTCCGCTCATGTGGCTGCGCCTGTGCGCTTTGATGCATCAATGCCGGAGACGTCGGCAATGTGCTCTAGATCCTATTCTGGTAATGGCAGTGCTAAATCCGCGGCTTTAGGTCAAAATTGGAGTTGTCGGGGTATTGCCGAGGTATTGGCGTCGGGAAAGCATCGGAAAAGCCCTATAAAGTATATATGGGCTTGTGTGGAATCATTGGTTTGCTGAAAGTCCGCTAAAGGGATAAATCCGCGAAATTGGAGCGTACAGAGCCCTGAGGCTCATCAGCGATGCAAACAGGTATACTCACATCATGTCAGGTTGACTCTGCTCGAGGTAAAATGAGCGGTTCTGTTCAGTGAATATAAGGGGTGAAACTCACTCGTTAGGAGTAACAACCTTTGCTGTTTGTGTGGTTGCAGATGTGGAACGAGTCAAAGATGTCTATGAAAGCATAAGGCCCTATTAGTAAACAGTTAGAACTTGTCAACTCCAGCTGTATGAGAAAAGGCACCATAGGCAATAGTCAGTCCTAAAACTGAAACACTAGAATGGGGACTTGGACAAACATGCTTGAGCTTGTAGAGGAGTGATAGCATATCTGTCTATATTGATAACTCCATGCATGAACCCATAGGCCTCTATCAGCTTTGCATTTTGTTTATCAATGCAAGGAGAAGCTTCCCACTTGACAACAGCAGGGGAAACTAAATGAATCTCTGATGGAGAAACACAGGCTTGGTGGGACATTTAGCACCAACAAATGTTCCAGTATCAAATTGAACAAGATACATATTGACATGGTCATCAGGAGGCATTAAGGCTTCTGTTAGAAATCATGGCTGTAAAAACAAACATAGTTTTGTCAGAAGATAGATGCATGTCCAAGATGTCACAGACTGAGCCAGTGGAATATCCTTGGCTGTACCATCAGCTAAGAGATCCTGTTCAAACTATTCTCATACCCATCCCATTTACTTAAATCATCAAGAATGTCAATCATCCTAGTATTATGGAATATGTGGGAAGTGGGCTTCAGAAGTTCCCAGTGCTTGATCCTGCTGGCTTTGTCTCTCTCAATTTGGCTGCCATATACACTCCATTCATCACCCTCCATGTTATGGCATGCTACAACTGTTCCATGATTGATGCAATGATAATGGTCCTGATCCATGCCAGTGTTATGCATCCAAGAGAATGAGGAGCCTGGAAAATGGATGGTATGGCTAAAGCAGCAGCTACAGCATGACAATTGAGTTGTCTTTGATGTTTTCAAAGGATAAGTAACCTTTGATCAATTGGCATGGTGTGAAATGGCAATAAGCACTGAGGATGGGCTTCCCAGTGACTGCATATGTCATCTGGCCACAGTAGCAGCCACCCCTGCAGATCTCACTGGTAATAGTTCTGGACATCAACTTGCAATTGGAATGCCTGTGTACACAACACTTTAGATAGGAATTAAGCACCAGCATCAAAGAATAGAAATGTACTGATCCATTTCAACTCTGTAGTATGTATGTGTGAAAGTTTAAGATAAAATGAAGATTGTTGCCACATATGTCATGGTATTTGAGGGGGAAAATACAAAGTCCACTGAAGGTGCCTTGACGATCTGCCACCATTATCTTGCCATGGCTTCATGCCTTTCCACTATTCCTGCTTTCTCAGTCCTTCTGAAGAAGTTCACCATGAGGTTGGAGATACATTTGAATCCAACAAAATGATAATGACAGCCAGAGCCACTCAAAACAAGCTCCCCTGAATACTAACAATGTCATTTCTGGTGCCTATGACTTTGAAAGAGACTACAACTACCCACTACCAGGCTTGCCACCTGGTCCATCTGAGTTTGCATTGCCCAACAACTTTGGTGACACAAACAGCTATATACAAGCTTTCCCAATAGAAACCCATTCTCTGCCATGTCCTTCATTTTTTTGATGGATAGTGGGTGCTGTGCTACCTACATGCTATGTTAGTGTCCCTATGCAGCCAGCACCCTCAGTCAGAGATAGAGGCATGAAGAATGATGGTGTTTTTGTGAATGTGGTGGTCAAGCCTGGGAGGCAGGGGGTGATTCACACACATGATGAGAATGTGCATATACTCCTTGAAGATACTCAGAAGGAGCCTTCATCAGTGTTTTCTTCCTTTCTCACTCACAATTTCCTGTTCATTGACCTTTTCAAAAGTCTTACAATGATGCTGAAGCTGATGCTGTCCTACTCTACTTGGAAATCACTGTTCATACATCTGAATCAGATCATAGATGACCATTCATTGGGCTCTGTCTGGGAATATTCTTCATCAACATATTTATTTTGTTCTTCCCCTAAATAACTGGGACATTCTTGTGCAGAGGTTACACACTTCCTATGCTGCAAAAGTTGTGTTGCATGCCTCTTCAGGCCTTGCACTCAACCAGTATTGTTTTAATTCATTTATTGGAATCAGACAGCATGACCAAAGGTGATGATGTGGCCTCTTCTTCCTGTTGCAACAGGTATGGATGCTACAACATCTGTCACAAATCCTGATGATGTCCAAGTTGTATCTGATCTATCAAACAAGAGATTGAATCTCCTTTGTATTTGTGGCCACTGGTAAATGTCTCTCATCTAACTATCAAGAGGATGGCTTAGATGTGTGAACAGGCTGGTTCCTTGTAGGATTGATCAATCATCCACCATTGGGTTCTGCTGTCTCAAATGGGAAACCTCCACTTGTTTAACTGCTGCCACTCCTGAATGAACATCAAACAAATGCTGCACAGATGGTGATGAGGTGGTCAGATGGTTTAGTGATCTCCGAACATAAACTGGTGAATAGTTGTCAGATACTTCTGGAATATTGCTGTGCAAAGAACCAAAATGGAAATAGTGATGTCTCAGCTTTGTGTCGTTATTACAGAACAACTAGTTTTGTTCGTAAGTCACTCCTTGAGTGTGTTGTATGTTTGTGTGTGAGCTTTCTGAGTACCTCCATACTTGTTTTGTCTGGTCCTATCTCTTGTCAAATTGATTCCTATAACTGGTCGATACTATTTCCTGCAAAGCTCACAATAGAGCTGCCCTATATCTGTCAATCTGTCAATACTAAATCTGTTCAAAAACTATCCTTGCAATGCTTGCAATAGAGCTGCCCTACAACTATCCAATACTATTTGTCTGCTCTTGATGCCCAAATGGGTTTGCTAATGCCTTGTGAAAATGAAAACTGTTAAAACTAATCTGATCTTGTGAAATTGAAGCTAATTCTTTCCTATAAAACTAAAAGAGGTGAGTACTGCATGGTTATCACTTACTAACACTGAGCAAATGCCAGTAATGAAGTAAAATAATGATGAGAGTCAAGGTTTTAGGTCGATGGATGGTTGTGAAGCATCTTGGCTTTAACTATGTCAAGCTCAGCTTTGTGGCAAATGAAATCGCTATTAAATGTGTACTATCGGTATTGTTGAAGCTGGGTGAGTTACTGAGGTAAACGAGTCGATGTGTGTATGCTGGGAAATGGAATAGAGAGAGTAACTAGTGTACAGTATGAAATTACCATGTTTATATAGTAAGATATAAATAAATGGCATCCTTGTGGTATATCTAGAAGGCTATGCATTAACATATGTGCTTCTGACCTTCTGACTATACAGCAGGTCTTGTGCATTGTCTTATTCATGTCTGCACCTTTGATTTTTGTAGTTCCAGCATTAGACTATGCCTTATTCATAGTGTCGGAGTTGAGAATACTCATCGGAAATGGCTGAGTACCACCAAAGTACCATGTGCGTCAATGTCTTGTGGTTATACAGCAATAACCAATTAATTCTGAAGTCGCCAAAGAGTGTTTGTGCTGCAGAAATCATCAAATTGCTGTGATGAAGCCCCTATGATTGCTGGATCAATGTCGAGAAGCTCTGCTCATGTGGCTGCACCTGTGCACTTTGATGCAGCAATGCTGGAGATGTCAGCAATGCACTCTAGGTCCTATTGTGGTAATGATAGCACTAAATCCATGGCTTTAGGTCAAAAATGGAGTTGTTGGGGTATTGCCGAGGTATTGGCATTGGGAAAGCATCGGAAAAGCCCTATAAAGTATATATGGGCTTGTGTGGAATGATTCGTTTGCTGAAAGTCCACTAAAGGGATAAACCCATGAAATTGGAGCATACAGAGCCCTGAGGCTCATCAACAGTATGTATTTTTACTTATCAACTTGAACAACTATGCTGGATCTGAGCATGCTCTTATTTTCCATACCATGGTATTTCTTTTTCCACATTCTTCTGCACTGAGCTCTCATCTGACCATGAGTCTCTATGGAAGTCCCTTGATCAAACCAAGAACCAATGTCATGGGTATGCTTGGTAAATATTGCCCACTCAGAGCTGCTAGATCACAGTTGATGATGAAGGTTGCAAAACCTTACCTGATGAGCTCAGACCATCTGTATATTTGTTAAATAAAACTGAAAATTGGATTTATTAGCCACCTCTGCCAATACAACCCAGGTAAAATTGAATGAGTACAAACTAGTCTACCTTGCTCTCTGTGGGCAATGATACATGTACCAAAGAGAAGATAATAGCAGTAGATGACAAAATGAAACAAATGGTAAATTGATGGTTATTGAATGAAGCGGGACACACCCTTTACTCATTTTCTGCCTAAATTCTGTCACTCAGATGGATGTATGATACCAGATGTGTGCAACTGTCTAGAGTCGACTGTCATCACCTACCAGTTCTGTGACAAGCAACTTGGTTTAACCAACACTGAGATCACCAGGATACAGAATCCCAAAGACCCTGTTATGGAAGATGCCACTAATTAAACAATCCCTATTCCTATGCTGCATTCCACTTCTAAACTTATGCCCCATCTTTTATTTTACTTAGCAGACAAATCCTGGCAACTTTAAGTTGCACAGAAAACAGCCTGGACTGAGTGCAAATGCATTCTTGGTCTGTACAATGACTTGTTTTATACAAAGAATATATGCCTTATGCATCTGATATTTCCAGGAGAGGATCTAATGATTTGTACTCTTCATATTCAGGATGGGAGTCTGCAAAATCATCAGGTACATCTTCAACCAGCTCTAGGGACTTTTCCAGGTTATCTAAACTTTCTTTCATCATGTCCAGGAGAGATTCCAATGGTCCTGGAAGCTCAATCTTTTTCCTAGCCATGTATGGAATGACCAGGAAGGCTGCAACCTTGAATCCCCAAGTGCTGCCATTCATTTCTGCCACAATATAAGAACCTCCTTTCAATCTCCTTACTATCATCACAGGTCCTAAATACCTGGGACACATCTTACTATTCATAGACTTTTCAATAGCAGTGTTTCAAACCAGTACAAGATCTCCAGGATTGAAAACTAACTGTTTTATGGTTGCTGCATGCATCCTGGCATATTTCAATGTTTCTTTGACTTTGATTTCATGCAGTCTGTTTCTTAACATAGCAATGTCAGAAGAATGCTTGGCTAGAGCCTGCACTTGATATCCTATCACTTCTTCTGTCATTAACAACCTTCCTGGATACTTTATGAGCCAGGTAGCTTCAACAACATCCAAAGGTAGTACCAGGTGTGCACCAGTTACAGCAAAGAATGGTGAACATCCCATCCTCCTGCAAATAGTTACTCTGTCCAACCACAGAACATGCAGAAAGTAGAGAGACCACTTTGAAACGACACCATTGCAGGCTTTATATAAGGCCTGACATATGTCCAGGTGAGGTCTTTTGACTTTACCATTTGCCTGGAAATTGTAACCTGATATCTGAATTCCCCAGATGCCATAAGTTGCTTTCAGAAACAGTTGCTGATTGTCTGTTACAATCAAGGAAACACATCCCCAGCAGCAGAAAATGTCATTAAATAGCCATTCTCCAATCACTTTACCAGTTTCAGCTTTCAACATCTTGCCTTCCATCCAGCTGGTCAATGCACACCTCCCATGAACAATATAATGGTACCTGGATGACATTGGCATATGCATTGTGTCAACATGGATTACCTGGAATATTGATGGAGTATGGGTTACCATGGGTGGGATCCATACTTTCATCATTAAATGTCTCTGATAAGTATCACAAGACTTGACATACCAAGTGACATCCTGCTCTAATGCAGGCCACCAGAATTGTTGTTTGACCAATTCCAGGGTAGCATAGATGCTGTGATGTCCCAGGAAGTCATGACTGGACTTTAGAATATACATTCTCCTGGACTTTTCAATCACTAACTTATGTTCACCTTCCTGGCTTTTGCAATATATCCTGCCTTTGTCCTTAAAGAAATGCATAGCAAATCTAATAAAACTTTTGACTTGAGCATCAGATATTCCAGGAGGTTTCTGTAGTGGATTGTCCAACCAGGCAGACACAAGATCCAACTTGTTGTCCATCTGCTTTCCAAAATTCACTTTATGTTCCTTCATATACTCCTCATCCTCTGTGAAATCATCTGCTTCAGGCAGAATTGGTGTGCCATATAAGACACTAGTCACAAGGCTGTTATTGGTTTCCAGGAAACCCTGGTCTGTCTCTTAATCCTGGACAGCCTTGGCAACAGTCATGTAACCATGCCTGGTGTCTATCCTATCTGCAAAGACTTCAAAATCAAGTGGTGCAGGCCACATGGTGTCATCATACTCCAACAGTTCATGCCCTTCTTCTAAATCCTCTTCCAGATGGCCATACTCATCATCCCTGGGCTGAAAATCCCTCCTGGAAAGTCCATTTGGTCCATAAACTTTTCCAGGAACATGCACTAACTTGAAATGGAAGAGCAGGATTGCTTCAATCCATCTGTTGATAGCTGCATTTGGTACACTGTCAGGATTTCTTAACATTCCCAGCACATACTTTGCATCAGTCTCTACTATCAGATTCCTGGATCCCCACACCTAATTCTTGCATGCTATAAGAGTTAAGTGCAACCCATATAGTTCATGCTTTGGCTGGGAGAATTTAGCTTACTATTCATTAAGGATGATTGATCCAAATTGACAATAGTATCTAATCTTATGATTTTCAGGGTTGGCTTGACAAATATAGAAGCCAACAGCTCTTCAAGATGTGTCTACACACAGAGTGATCAGCCAATCATAGTTTACTGATTGTAGTGCTGGACTTTCTGCAAGACCATCCTTCAATGCCTGCATGGAATTTTCCTGGTCCTCACCCCAATGGAAGGGAACTTTGAGCCAGGTAAGATTAGTTAGAGGCTCAGCAAGCTTAGCATAGTTCTTAATAAACATGTGACACATTGCACATGTTCCCAGGAAGGCTCTGACATCTCCCAATTCCTTGCAAGGTCCCCAGTTAAGGATTACTTTCATTCTCTCTGTCTCAGGTTTCCTGCTATCATATGTACAGCAATGCCCAACCACTATAATTTCAGAGGCACATAGCACTGCCTTAGACCCAGAAAAAGTTCCACCACAATACTTCATTCTCTGGACAATTCTGTTCAAGACCTGGAAATGTTCCCAGACAAATCTGTGGATTCCAGGATTTTCCAGAATAGTTTCAAAACTGTTTCTGTTAGACCCAAACTTCATGTGACTCTAACAATGACAAACAACTGGTTACTTTGTGTTTGAGTATTCCAAGTATGCCACTTGTTAGCATAAAGATTAGGCTAAGTCCTTAGACTCTAGTGTGGAGAGGTAGAAGTGAGTGTAGGCATAAGTTGGTATGTATTAACTTAGCTTGAAGCTGGGTTTTACCAGTGAGGGTGTAACTACTTAAATACAAGTCTGGTATGCAACTGTTGTACACTATTAGGTGCCAGTGTTTATCCAGAGAGAAGTTGACCAGTGGTACAGGTGATTTGTCATCAATAGTAGGATATGGTAAACTGAAAGAGAAGGATGAACAGGGAGAGAGATAAGATATTCTTGGCAACAAGGGTGGAACATCATTGGAATGACATGGTGATGAAGCATTGTTAAGTGCTGGTTGGTGGATAAGGCTGGTGGCAACTAGGGTTAGGGTTGAAAAAGAGGCTAAAATCATGACATTACCCCCTCATTAAGACAGTCATCCTGACTGTCTATGGTCTGTCTTTTGTATGATTTTGGAAGTCAGTAACTGCCTCTTGTGCATGCTCCAAGAGGTCTTCTCAGACCCATTGGTTCTCATCATGACTGTATCCTTTCCACTTGACTAAATAATCCTTGATGAGTTGGGAGGGTTGGTTCTTTTTTCCCTTGACCTGTTGGGTGCAGCTTGCTACAATTTGTTTGACTTCATATTCCTCTTCATTGTTAATGATGTCTGGCAGTGGTGGCAGTGGTTTGACTTGGGAGGGGAAGGTGGGGTTGATGTAGGGTGAGAGTAAGGATTTGTTGAAGACTGGATGAATGTGCCAGGTTGGGGGAATCTTTAATTTGTAGGCAGAGGATCTGATCTTTGCTAGGATAGGGAAGGGGCCAACTCATTTGTCATCAAGTTTTTTCTTGGGTTGTGGTAGGTGAAGGTTTGTCGCTTCCAGTCAGACATTGTCACCAACTTGGTATTGGGCAGAGGGTCAGCAGTGTTGGTTGTATGCAGTTTTCATTTGTTGGGCCACCTTCTCGAGGGTGGATTGGGTTTTGTTGTGCACTCTTTTCATTGTTGCTGCAAAGTCATTGGTGGCAGGAGATGGGCCTGGGTAGTGAGCTGTGCTTGGAGTGGTGCAAGGGTGTCATCCATGGTTGACAAAGAAAGGGCTTTTAGTGGTAGCTGAGTGGATGTGATTGTTGTGTTGGAAAGCAGCAAGTAGTAGCCATTTGACCAAGTCATTTTGACAGTAGTTGGTGAAGAGTCATAGGTATTTTTTGATTTCCTGGTTGGCATGCTTGGTTTGACCATCCATTGATATGCTGGGTATCAGGCTACCCACAAATTTTGTGAAAATAAAGCATTATTTGCGATCTAGACACTGTATTGAGGGCTATAGTGGAGACTTCACACTGATAGCTTACTACTTGATTGGTTGTTGAGTTAATTGGAGTCAAAACGGACACAGGGATGGTACCTGGATGGGCCAACCCTCTATGCCTTTGAATCAGAAGACTATTCCCCCCCCAAACAGACACACTAAGTCAAATCTAGGGGACACAGCCATGACAGTAGACCAAACATGAAGTAAAACAAACATCTAGATCAGTCTCTAAGTCCTCAAAACAAAAGATAACTTATGAAAAGGATCTCTACCGAAGTCAGGACAAAACCTAAGGTCATTGTCTATGATCTAGACCACCTGACGGCATTGCCCACAACCCTAGAAAATAAAAATAGGTGTACCAGGCATCAAGATGTTTGACGTGATCAATTCGCGATCACGGAATACAATCTCGGTACCCTCGATCAATCTAGGAGATCAGCAGTCACCTCAGCAACTCATGCACTGCTGCAAGGAATGAATAAGGAAGCCATGTGGCTCTCTGAGATTGAATAACAGAGTACCTACAGACCAGTGGGGCACTCCTAGATAATAGAATAAACTGCAGGAGCTCTGAGAAAATGAATAAACATCTCAGAATCACGCAATTCTTGAAAATACATGACTCGTTGTTTGTAAAATAAAGCTTGTATCATACCATAATAATCTAGATACAAGACCCCTATACCTAGATGTAGAATACTATAAATTACCGCCATCTAGACACATAACAGCAGGAAAGCATTTTCCCCTCGTTTGTGCTAGTGGCTCATAGCTACCAAGTCAAATAAAGGATTTTATAAGTGCACATCCTTGACTGCATGAATAAGTTTTACAAAAGTCAACCAAGTGAAAAGCATCAATCTAGATGAAGTAGAAAAGCCTAGAGAACCTAGAATTTGAACAATTGAAGAGTCTGTGTGCTCTTTGCAAGTCTGTGTACTTGAAGTCAGGATCTGTGTATCCTTTGTAGAAGTCTGTGTGCTCTTTGAAGAACCAGTGTGTTCTTTGATTGTGTCGGTTTGAAAGTAAATCTAGATCAGCTTTTTAGCACCTAGACAAAGTTATCCAAGTCTAAACAACTCAAATATACCTACAAAAATCCCTTTTGCACTTATACCTCGCTGTCGTGATAGTGTATCTTGTGTAAACATTTACAAAGCCTTGAATAGAAGTTGAATTCGAGACAAAACTATCAAATCTAGGTTAAGAGTGCTTCTACCATACTCCACCTCGAACTTAATTGGTGATTTTGAGTGTGTGTGTGTTAGAGTGAGAGATAGACTCTAGATTGACGATCTAGAGTCAGGTTTCTTTTTGCGCACTACCCGTCACCGAGCACATCACCGTCTGGGGGTGAAAGGCCATTGACAGATTGGCCTTGATGTCTAGCATTCAGTAAAGGTCTTTAAGGAATTTAGATATGAACTGCAGGCTGTGATCACTGATGACCTTTGTTGGCATGCCATGGTGAGCATATATGTGGTCATGCAGAATTCTGGCCCATCCATTGGATGATAATTCTGCAGAGCATGCAACAGGGATGATTTGTTTTGAAAATCTGTTGACTATTAAGAGGACAGTGTCATTGTTACCCAATTTTGGTGATCCAGTGATCATGTCTATGGAGATGTGAGCCCATGGTTCCACAGGGATCTTGTTGGGATATAGAGGTGCTGCTCTAGGCTGAGTAATGGCCTTGGTTCACTGACAGACCTGACAACCTTTCACATACTCCTTGACTTCCTTGCCCAATTTCAGCTACCAATAGTTATGTTGGATCATTTCTTTAGTTTTAGTGATTCCTGGGTGTCCTGCCATGATGTGGTTATGACAGTAAGAAATAATGCTCCCTCATAGCTCCTGGTCCTGCAGTATGTAGATCCATTGGTCATAGTAGGGCAATCTTCCCTTCTCCATGACTCCCCTTTTGTGTGTGAGGGATTCTGCAATCCCATGGTCTCAAATCTCTCAGTGCTTAGTGCTCTCCCATATCCATTCCTCTGTCTCCCCCTTTCCTAGCATCTCTAGTGCTTGCAGGTGTGCACTTGTGATCAGTATGAAGTACTTGCCAGGTAGCAGTGTCGTTTCTTGGTTATTGTTTCCTCTCTGGTCATGGTCTGCCCTTTGGCTGAGGAGGTTGGCCTTTTTGTTGACTGTCCTGGGCTTGTGGTATAGAGTGAATTTGTATTCTGCAAGTTTGGTAACCCACTTGGCTTGCCGACAGTTAAGTTTCTGCAGTTGTCAGAAGTATTGAAGGTTCTAGTGGTCCAATCAGATCTTGAAGGGTTGACTGGCACCCATGAGATAGTGCCTCCACTTGGCCAGGGTGTGCATGATAGTGAATAGCTCCTTGTCATAGATTTCATAGTTTTGTTCAGTGGCCATTACGACCTTGGAAAGGAAGGCCACTGGTTATCACAGCACTCCTTGCTGTTGTGATAGCATGGCTTCTATTGCTCCTTTGCTCGAGTCAGCTTCTACCCTGAATCTCCCATCATCCATTGGAATGGTGAGTACAACTTCCTGTCCCAACTGTTTCTTCAGTTCTTCAAACACTTGCTGCTGTGCAGCTCCCCACATCCATGGTTTCTTCCTGGTGAGCTTGGTCATTGGCTGAACAATTCTGCTGTAGTCTTTGATGAATTGTCGATAGAAGTTCATAAAGCCCAGGAAGGATTGCAATTCCTTCTTCTTGGTCAGCACCAGCCACTCCATAATTCCCTTCATTTTTACCTCATCCATTTGTATGCTTATAATTACCCCTAGGTACTCCATCTCCAACACCTCAAATTCGCATTTTTCAGCCTTCAGGTAGAGCTTGTGTTTCTGCAACATGGTGAGTACCTGGCAGACCAGTCATCGATGTTCTTCCTTGGTCTTTGACATGATGAGGATATCATCAAGGTAAATGGTGACCTTGCCAGTCAGGATTAGGTCTCAGAAGATGTCATTCATCATCCATTGACAGGTGGCTGGAGAGTCCATGAGGCCAAAGAACATGATGGTGGGCTCAAAGAGTCCTTGGTTAGTGTGGAAGGTGGCCTTCCATTTGTCACCGTCCTTGATCTGGACATTATTGTATCCCCATTGTACATCAAGTTTAGTGAAGTACTTCGATGCTTTGAGTCAGTCCACGAGTTCAGAGATGAGGGGGAGAGGGTAGCAGTTTTTAATTGTCATCTTGTTCAGTTTGCAGTAGTCCTGGACTGGTTGAAGTCAACCATCCTTCTTCTTGACAAAGAAGAAAAGGGATGCTGTGGGAGATTTGCTGGGGCAGATTTATCCAGTAGCGAGGTTCTCATTGAGGAACTTATCAAGCTCCTCCTGTTTGTGGGGATTAAGAGGGTAGATTTTGCAGTCAAGGGTGTTCTTCACATTGGGGATCAGCTTGATTGCATGGTCCCAAGGTTTTCAGGCAGGTAGCTCATCAAAATTCTCTTTGGCGAATAGGTCACTGAAGTTGTGGCACCATTCCAGGACCATTTCCCCAAAGGTCCATTCCACCTTATCAGCATGTGCCCTGGCTGCCAGGTCATTGGCAGTGTGGATGTGAACCCAAATTTCTTCTGTCATATCTATGGCGAGGATAGTTTCTCCCTCCTCCAGTTCTTCATCCCATGGCTCTTGGTCATCTGTATCTGGCAGTGGGAAGGGGTTTCACAAGCACTTACATCATGTGAAGGTGATCTTCCCAGTTTTCCAGTTCACTGGTGGGTTATGCCAGGTCAGCCAGTCATGGCCAAGGAATATGTCTTTGTCCCCTAAGTTGGTGACCACAAGATCAATGCACTCCATGTGGTCTCTGATCCTTAGTTGGGTCTCTATGAAGGCAGTGATGAGGTGGTCAGATGCTTTAGTGATCTCTGAATGTCAACTGGTGAATAGTTGTTGGATGCTTCTGGAATATCACAGTGCAAAGAACCAAAATGGAAATAGTGGTGTCTCAGCTTTGTGTCAGTATTACAGAACAACTAGTTTTGTTCGTAAGTCACTCCTTGGGTGTGTTGTATGTTTGTGTGCAAGCTTTCTGAGTACCTCCATACTTGTGTCGATTCCACCAGCAAAACACTATGCATATTTGGTACTGGATGAATCAGGCTGTCCTATGTTGACTGGCTTGTTGTCTTTGGGGGGGGGACTTCTCTCTAGTCTCATGAGAAGTTACTACAGATTCCAATGCTCTGAGTCACCTTTGGTCTCTGTTATCTGGTCTGGTGCATGTTGTAGAACTGGGAAACTGGATGGGAAGGGAACTGGGATATGCAAAATGGCTGTCGGTATTATGTTGGTATTAAATGAGCTCCTAATCATCTCAGTATGGGTCTGTGTTGATGTTTCTGTGGCTATGGCAGTGCAATAGTGGGTCTCATCTTTATTTCTGGGCTTCTTGGCTTTATCTGGTTATGTCTTGGCTTTATCTGTGATGATTCTTTTTGTCCTAATTCATATAAACTGTCAATCTTTGTCAAAACTATACTTTGTTTCCTTTGTCTGATCCTATCTCTTGTCAACTCAATTCCTATAACTGGTCAATACTATTTCTGTTAGACCCAAACTTCATGTGATTCTAACAACAACAAACAACTGGTTACTTCATGTTTGAGTAATCCTGGTGAGGTTGCTGGCTAGCATGAAAAGAAGGCTAAGTCCTTGGTTCTTAGCTTTGGAGTGAGCACCTGGCATAAGTTGGTATGATATAACTTAGCTCAAAGCTGGTTTATACCAGTGAGAGTGTCCTACTTAAATACACAGTCCATATGCTACTGTTGTACACTATATGGTCATGACGTTTGACCAGGGAGAAGCAGCCAGTGTGGACAGGTGAGCGATAACAAATGGTAAGTATAAAGGAGAGTCCTAGTCAGGCATGAAGATGAAGCAAGTGAAGCAAATGAGTGGGGTTAAGCACTGATTCATTGATAACAGACTCGAGATAAGTGATAGTAAGGGAACATCCAGGTTAGGGTTGAAATAGGGGTGAAATCATAACATTACCCCCTCACTAAGGCAGTTGTCCTGACTGCCATATCCCTTACCTCCTGGTTATGATTTAGGAAGTTGTCAATGGCCTCCTGTGTGTTGCTGAGCAGGTCTTCCCATACCCATTGGTTTTCTTTGTCCCCATATCCCTTCCACTTGACAAGGTAGTCTGTGATGATGTGTGACAGTTGGTTTTTTCTTCCACATACTTGTCGGGTTTGACTGTCAACAATTTGTTCTACTTCATATTCTTCCTTGTCATTGATGATGTCAGAAGGTGATGGTGGTTCCTTTACTTGGGAGGGGAAGGTCGGTGTGGTGTATGGGGATAGTAGTGCTTCATTGAAGATGGGGTGGATTCGCCAAGTGGCTGGGAGCTTTAGTTTGTATGCGGATAGGCCAACCTTGGCAAGAATGGGGAAGGGTCTGACTTGTTTGTCATCAAGTTTTTTCTTTGGGCATGGCAGGTGGAGATTGGCTGTGTCTAGCCAGACTTTATCACCAATGTTGTAGGTGATGGCCTCGCACTTTCTTGTGTCATAGTGGGTCTTCATCCACTTGGCCACCTTCTTGAGTGCCACCTTAGTCTCAGTGTGTATCTTTGTCATGGTGGTGGCAAATTTGTTTGCCACTGGTGTCCATCTGGGTTGGCAGGTGTCAGTGATGGTCATTCATGGGTGGATACCATGGTTGATGAAGAATGGGCTTTTGCCCATTGTGGAGTGGACACGATTATTGTGCTGGAAGGCAGCAAGGGGGAGCCATTCGGACCAGTCATCTTGTTGGTGGTTAATGAAGAGGCATAGGTACTTCTCAACCTCTTGGTTGGCACATTTGGTTTGGCCATTGGTTTGGGGATGATAGGCAGTCAATGGGTTGCCCTGGATATTGAGGAGTTTGTAGAGGTCACTGATGAACTTCAAGACAAATTGAGGTCCTCGGTCACTGATAATCTTCTGGGGCATCCCATGTCACAAGTAGATGTGGTCACACAGTATTTTGGCCCATCCTTCTGATGATAGTTCAGTATTGCAGGTGACTGGTATGATCTCCTTGGAGAATTGGTTGACGATGAGTAAGATGGTATCATGGCCCTTCGATTTCAGCAGGCCTGTGATCATGTCGACACTGATGTGTGTCTATGATGTTGTGGGGATCTTGTTCAGGTGTAGTGGTGCTGGTCTGGCCTGCATGTGTGTTTTTATGTGCTGGCAGGCCTCGCATCCTTTGACGTACCTTTTGATGTCCTTGCTGAGTTTGGGCCACCAGTAGTTGCACTGAACCAATTCCTTGGTCTTCACAATTCCTGGGTGCCCAGCAGTGATGTGGTCATGATGGTACAATATGATCTCCCCTCAGAGGGTCACATCCTTTGGAACATAGATCCTTCCATCATACTCGAGTAGTCCATTCCACCTGATTATTCCTCATTTGTGTAGTACTGATTCTGCTATTCCTGCATCCCAGTTTCCCTCCTTCTTCACTGCCTCTTGTATCTTCCCCTCTACCTCCCCTTCTTCTGGCATTATTACTGCTTGAAGGAAGTAAGATTCTGGTAAGACAATGGTTTCTCGATTGTCATTGGTTCCCTGGTCATGGTTGGCATGTCCGCTTAGGAGGTCCGCCTTACAGTTGGCAGCTCTGGGCTTGTGATGCAGCATGAAGTGGTATTCACCCAGTTCAGTGACCCATCAGGCTTGTCATCAGTTCAACTTCTGCAGTTGGCAGAAGTATTGGAGGTTCTGGTGGTCACTACAGTGTCTCTTGCTGCTGCAAGAGTACTGCTCCTATTGCTCCTTTGCTAGAGTCAGCCTCTATCTGAAACTTCCTGTCATCTGTCAGGATGGCCAGTACAATGTCCTGGGCCAGCCACTTCTTCAACTCCTCAAATGCCTATTGCTGCACCACTCCCTATACCCATGGTTCCTTTCCGGTGAGCTTCATCATTGGTTGGACCACCTTGCTGTAGTCCTTAACAAAGTGTTGGTAGAAGTTGGTGAAGCCGAGGAATGACTGGAGTTCCTTTTTCTTTGTCAGTGTCAGCCATTCGGTTACTCCCCATGTCTTTACCTCGTCCATCCTTATCGATCCCTCACTGATTATCACCCCCAGGTACTTGGTCTCAAGTGTTTCGAATTCACACTTTTCTGCCTTCAGGTAGAGCTTGTGCCTTCATAGTGTGGCCAGGACCTGTCGGATGAGTTGTCAGTGTTCCTCATGGCTTTTCGATAGGATGAAGATGTCATTGAGGTAAATGGTGACCTTTCCAGTGGCAATGAGGTCTCAGAAGATGTCGTTCATCATCCACTGGAAGGTTGCAGGTGAGTTGGTTAGGCTGAAGAACATGACAGTGGGTTCGAACAGTCCCCGGTTTGTGCAAAATGCCACCTTCCACTTGTCTCCCTCCTTGATCTGCACATTATTATATCCCCATCACACATCGAGTTTGGTGAAGTACTTCGCCCCCTTCAGCTTGTCCATGAGTTCTGAGATTAGTGGAAGCAGGTACTGATTCTTGATCATCATCTCATTGAGCTTTCAGTAGTCTTGGATGGGTCATAGCTTTCCATCCTTCTTCTTAATGAAGAAGAAGGGAGAAGCCATGGGTGACTTGCTTGGCCGGATTCTGCCGGTTCTCAGGTTTTCATCAAGGAAGTTGTTGAGCTCAGACTGTTCCTTGGGTGATAGTGGGTAGATTTTGCAGTTGAGAGTCGATCTGGAGTTTGGGACAAGCTCAATGGCATGGTCCCATGGCTTTCAGGGTGGTAGCTCATCGAAGTTCTCCTTTGAGAACAGGTCATGGAAGTCCTGACACCAGTCAGGGACTAGTTCTTCAAACTTTCTCTCAGGTCTGGCCTCATGAGCCTTGGCAGCCAAGTCATTGGCCACATGGGTGTGTAGTTGTATTTCCTCCGTCATGTCTACTGCCAGGATCTTTTCTCCCTCCTCCAGCTCTTCATCCCATCAGTCTTCGTCAGCATCTGGCAAGGTAAAGGTCATGCAATTACAGTGGCAGCAGCCAAATGTGATGCGTCCCATTTCCCAATTAATCAGAGGGTTGTGGTGCTTCAGCCAATTGTGTCCAAGGAATAGGTCTTTGTCACCGAGGTTGGTAACTGCCAGGTCTATCGCTCGTTATGGTTGCTGATTTTCATTCGCAGTTCAGCATAGGCAGTGATCTCCCTGGCACAGTTCCGAGTTCCATTGGAATTGAAGACAGGGATTGGATGAGCTGTGGGTTGCATGATCAGCCCATGCTTGTCGACAAACACCTTGTTGATCAAGCTCCCGGTGCACCCACTGTTGACCAGGGCAGTGGCAAGGAGTTCCTGACATTTCTCCAGCATCTCAAGCTGGACAGTGGTGGCAAGATCCTTGCCATGAGATTGGGTGGCATGTATATATCACCGGGGTCCCTTGAGCTCTTCTAGCCATTCCAGGGCTGCCAAGCACTTCAACTTCCAGAGCTGCTGGATGAGTTTGTTGGTCACCTCCCATTGGCAGGTCTTGTGGATCCAAGTGAGGAGAGTGCCCTTGGCAGCTGGAAGTGAGGTGTAAAGGCTTTGCCAGGTCCACTCAGCGCTCCAAGGTTTAAGCCACTCTTTTGGGTCATGCGGGTAGTTGGGGGAGGCAGCTGGCTTGGGGGGGTGGTTGTCGCTTACTAGTCTGATGATATCACTGGTGGTGCCATCCCATGGCCTCATCATCCAGTTTCCATCCTCATTGACATGGTAGAGGAATTGGGGCACTGGGATTCATACTCAGGAGGTGGTGGAGGACATTGTATGGGGCATGCAGGCCCCTGTTCGGCCCCCTTTGCTAGTCAGGATAGCAGTCCTGGCCTTGCTCGCTGGGATGCTTGTGACCAGTGGGGAGGGCTCCCATGCTAACTCTTCTGCCAGGGTCAGGGTCACCTCAGCTGTGCCCTCAGAAGCAAGGTGAGGGGCTTCCACTGGCAGTGCTTGTACGGTTGTGGGAACGGTTGTGGCATGCTTACCCAGTGTTTGCTTCAGCTGCTTCTTTCATGATTCTTTTGGGCTCCTCATCATCAATGTTGAAAGGGGTATATTTGAATGTGTGGAGACTACAGGCATATCATGAGTACTATTACATGTAGACAACGATGTACTAGACCTAATCTCATTCATGGCCAATCAAGTGGAATTGCTCACTCATCAGCCTACTCTTTTACCTCCTCAATGCCACTGGTTGAAGGCGTCTTCTCTTCAGTGGTGGTGATGAGCCTCAGGGCTCTGTATGCTCCAATTTCATGGATTTATCCCTCCAGCAGCCTTTCACCAAACCAAACATTCCACACAAGCCCATATATACTTTATTGGGGTTTTCCAACGTTCTCCGACCTTAATGACTTAATGTCGAGGTGACACAGCTAATTTCGATGTATCTCCTCAGTTTTAAACCAGCTTAAACCATTAGAGGTAATAGGGCGCAATACCGACATCAGCGGCATTAGCGCATCAAGTCGCATAGGCGCAGTCACGAGCACGGACCGGTAATATCAACGGCCCGGCCTTATAGGAGCTCAGCAACAGCAATTTGTCGATTCCGCAGCGAGTACACCCAGTGGGGACTTAGGGCTAGTGATTGGTTATTGCTGTATAACCACAGGACTTAGACACACACACTACCTAAAGGGTACTCATCCCTTTTCGGCATTATCCACAGCATAAAGACGACGAATGCGGAATGATTCTAATGCCGGAGCAAGAAAATTTAAGATGACGACACGAAAAAGGCGACGTTCACGACCTGCTGTATAGTCAGAAGGTCAGAAACACTTATGTTAATGCATAGCCCTTCAGGTATACCACAAGGACACCATTTATTTATATCTTACTATATAAACCCAGTAATTCCATACCTTACACTAGTTACTCTCTCTATTCTGTTCCCCCACATACACACATCGACTCGTTTACCTCAGTAACTCACCCAGCTTCGACAATACCGATAGTACACGTTTAATAGCAATATTGTTCGCCACAAAGCCGAGCTTGACATAGTTAAAGCCGAGATGCTTCACCACCATCTATCGACTTAAAACCTTGACTCTCGTCATTGTTTTACTTCATTACTGGCATTTGCTCAGTGTTAGTAAGTGATAACCATGCAGTACTCACCTCTTTTAGTTTTATAGGAAAGAATTAGCTTCAATTTCACAAGATCAGATTAGTTTTAACAGTTTCAGTTTCACAAGACATTAGCAAACCCATTTGGGCGTCAAGAGCAGACAAATAGTATTGGATAGTTATAGGGCAGCTCTATTGCGAGCGTTGCAAGGATAGGTTTTGAACAGATTTAATATTGACAGATTGACAGATATAGGGCAGCTCTATTGTGAGCTTTGCAGGAAATAGTATTGACCAGTTATAGGAATCGATTTGACAAGAGATAGGACCAGACAAAGGAAACAAAGTATAGTTTTGACAGAGATTGACAGTTTATAGGAATTAGGGCAAACAGAATCGTCACAGATAAAGCCGAGGAGACCAGAAATAAAGATGAGACCCGCTATTGCACTGCCATAGCCCCAGAAACATCGGCACAGACCCCTACCGAGACGATTAGGAGCTCATTTAATACCGACATAATACCGACCGACGTTTTACACATCCCAGTTTCTTTCCCATCCAGTTTCCCCGTTTTACGACACACAACAGACTAGATAACAGAGACCAAAGGCGACTCAGAGCGTCGGAATCTGTAGTAACTTCTCACAAGACTAGAGAGGAGTCCCCCCCCCAAAGACGACAAGCCTGTCAACATAGGACAGCCTGATTCATCCAGTACCGAATACGTATAGTGTTTTGCCGGTGGAATCGACACGAGTATGGAGGTACTCAGAAAGCTCGCACACAAACAAACAACATACCCAAGGAGTGACTTACGAACAAAACTAGTTGTTCTGTAATACCGACACAAGGCCAAGACACCACTATTTCCATTTTGGTTCTTCACACGGCGATATTCCAGAAGTATCCGACAACTATTCACCAGTTCACGTTCGGAGATCACTAAACCATCTGACCACCTCATCAGTGGTGTATTTGTTCTCAAGTTGTTCGATAGTGGCACGGATCTGTTCTCAGGTGTGTGGTAGATGTGGCAATCATGAATATGGTTTCTTCAGCTTCAGGCAGTCCCAGATGAAGTGCCCCTTCTCATTGCAGTTGTAACACAGCCCAGCAGTTCTGGTGCAAAGTCGGTCTATGTCCATCAGCTGTCCCTGCCCACTGTAGGTCATCCCCGTCCTGATCTTCCTGCTGCCAGAGGAAGGTGTCATTGTTGGAGCACATCCACTTGTGGGCAGGGGTGGTTTCATTGTGGTGGCGGGGTGGGCAATCATGTTGTCCACTACCTTGGACCTTTGTCTGGCCTCATCTCCCTGAATGATCTGCTCCTTCCATTCATGATAGCCATTTGGCAGCAAGATTCCCATGTCAGTAATCTTGTTGCAGATAGTGTGTGGGATGCCTCCCTTCATTGCCATGGTCATCTGTCCCCTCTCTCCCATGTCATGAATGAGTTCAGCCTTCCTTCTGAGATCCTCCAGCTTTTGGAAATATTCAACCGCCATCTTGAAGCTGACATTCCATTTTAGTTTGTTCATGGCCTGGTGGTGTTTTTCCATTACTGCTGGGTCACCAAACTGGGTCTTAAGCGTGTCTTTGAATTGAGCCAGGTCAGGAAGCAGTGATGTAGTTGGGATCGCAAGTAGAGTTCTTCCTGGATGCTGACCCACCAGTTCTTCGCCTTCATTTCCATGTGAGAGACAGTGAATATGATTTTATTGCTGTCAGTGAAGAATCTGGTGAAGGTCTGAAAATAGAGTTCACAGTCACATATGAATCGTCATATATCATCAGCTCTCCCCGTAAAGGGGTCAGGGGTCTTGACAAGAATGGATTTGACATTTAGTCACAGGTCTCCGGTCATCATCTCAGGTGCTGGGTTATCGCTTGGCCATCCCAGGGGTCCTCTGGGCAGTCCTTGGAGCGAGGCGACCTCGTCTTGTGTGGAGGGGTGCAGGGAGCCACTGGGGGTGTCACCAGGTTTCCATCCTGGTGCAGCTCGTGTGTGGGTGGTGGTGGCTAGGGTGAGGCAAAGGTCTTCTTGCACGTTTCATACATTTCATTGGTTGATCTGGTCTCATTCCCACTCACCAACCGATCCTCAGGACAGCGGTGATATGCTGGGTATCAGGCTACCCACAAATTGTGAAAATAAAGCATTATTTGTGATCTAGATGCTGTATTGAGGGCTATAGTGGAGACTTCACACTGATAGCTTACTACTAGATTGATTGTTGAGTTAACTGAAGTCAAAACAGACACAGGGATGGTACCTGGATGGGCCAACCCTCTATGCCTTTGAATCAGAAGACTATTCCCCCCCCAAACAGACACACTAAGTCAAATCTAGGGGACACAGCCATGACAGTAGACCAAACATGAAGTAAAACAAACATCTAGATCAGTCTCTAAGTCCTTGAAACAAAAGATAACTTATGAAAAAGACCTCTACTGAAGTCAGGACAAAACCTAAGGTCATTGTCTATGATCTAGACCACCTGATGGCATTGCCCACAACCCTAGAAAATAAAAATAGGTGTACCAGGCATCAAGATGTATGATGTGATCGATTTGCAATCATGGAATACAATCTCGGTACCCTCAATCAATCTAGAAGATCGACAGTCACCTCAGCAACTTGCACACTGCTGTGAGGAATGAATAAGGAAGCCATGCAGCTCTCCGAGATTGAATAACAGAGTACCTACAGACCAGTGGGGCACTCCTAGATAATAGAATAAACTGCAGGAGCTCTGAGACAATGAATAAACATCTCAGAATCATGCAATTCTTGGAAATACATGACTCATTGTTTGTAAAATAAAGCTTGTATCATACCATAATAATCTAGATACAAGACCCCTATACCTAGATGTAGAATACTATAAATTACCACCATCTAGATGCATAATAGCAGGAAAGCATTTCCCCTCGTTTGTGTAGTGGCTCATAGCTGCCAAGTCAAATAAAGGATTTTATAAGTGCACATCCTCAACTGCATGAATAAGTTTTACAAAGTCAACCAAGTGAAAACATCGATCTAGACGAAGTAGAAAAGCCTAGAGAACTTAGAATTTGAACAATCAAAGAGTCTGTGTGCTCTAGAGTCTGTGTACTTGAAATCAGATCTGTGTATCCTTTGTAGAAGTCTGTGTGCTTCTTTGTCTTAAGTCTGCAAACTTGTGTAGTCAGAGTCTGTGTGCTCTTTGTAGAACCAGTGTGTTCTTTGATTGTTTCAGTTTGAAAGTAAATCTAGATCAGCTTTTTAGCACCTAGACAAAGTTATCCAAGTCTAAACAACTCAAATATACCTATAAAAATCCCTTTGCACTTATACCTCACTGTCATGATAGTGTATCTTGTGTAAACATTTATAAAAGCCTTGAATAGAAGTTGAATTCAAGACAAACCTATCAAATCTAGGTTAAGAGTGCTTCTACTGTACTCCACCTCAAACTTAATTGGTGATTTTGAGTGTGTGTGTGTTAGAGTGAGAGATAGACTCTAGATTGACGATCTAGAGTCAGGTTTCTTTTTGCGCACTGCCTGTCATGGAGCACATCAGTGGTTGGGGCTTCTTCAGGTCAGCATCTCTGCCACTGGCTGGCTCCTTCCTTTGTGTTTCCACTCCAGGTTGTAAGGGTGGCTGGGTTTGGGAAGGTCCTGCAGCTTCTGGTCCTGCCATGGCATGGATGCTGATGAAAAAGGGGATCTGGGCCTGCTGGTTGATCAGGTGTGCAGCTCGTTCCTTAGCCTGATTAAGTAGGCCTCACATGGTTAGGGTCTGATCCCAGACTGCAGATCATTCTCTGATCAGCATTGTGGCCATGTACTGTCATGAATATTCATATTCATTTACTGCTAAATCAAGATACTGTCCCCACGTTTCTTCTGCAGTCATGGGGATCAGGAATTCCTTCTTCCTACTCAGTTCTGTCTCATGTATGTACACTTCAACATTGTCCCATTCAGGCGTCACCAGGGTTGCTGGCCTGTGCCTCGATGTCATCAAGGTCGACCCTGGACCAGGGGAACCCATAGGCCAGGGCATGTCTTGTTGCCTGTGGGTATGCTCCTGCTCCGCTGGTGTCAGAGCCAATTCCTCCATCAGAGTCATCCTCACAGGGAGGAATGATGGGGTCCAGATCATCACTGGACTCGGCTGGGCTATCGGTTGGGGGTTGGGGATCATGGGTGCTGGTGGATGCTTGGGGTGCATGGATAGTGGAGCAGGTACTTGCTCGATCGTTGTTGTAGGTGTTGGTATGATTGGAAAGGGGAGGATGGTCAGTGGCGGGTTCGAAGGGGTTGGGGTTGTGAGCCACAAGGGGCTGGGGAGTTCTGGCGGGGGTGATGAAGGTGAGCTCAACTGAGCTATCACTGTCTGTGTTCTCAACTGGCCAGCAGGGTTGGCCCCTGGGCTCACCAACATGTATGTTGCTGAAGACAACCAGCTCGCTTGTGATGGTCGTCTGGCCAGGTAGGGGCGATAGGTCAGAGTAGTTGGGAGGATGGATGGTGTTGGTTGAATGTCATATCCCAGAGGGTCCTGCCTCAGGCTGTCAGGGTCGCTCACTCATACCTCCCATGCATATTGTTGTGCATCAGTATCTCCTCCCATGAGTCTGAAGTGCAGTTCAGGCAAGCTCAGCATGGAAGGCATTGGCTTGTGCAATGGCATCGCTTCTTGAATCTCTGCTAATGGAATTAGTGGGAGGATCTGGAAGCGGGGTCATAGGGGGGGGACTGGGTAAGGGGGGGTAGGTGTGGCTGGCACTGGAGTTGGTTTGGGGACAGGTGGGGTATGGTGTTGGTGGCCAGGAAGCAGGCATGCTGGGTTGAGATGACTCTTCCAGGTCCTGCCTGACTTCTGGGTGCAGAGGGACGTCTGGTCCTGCTTCATGGAGGTCAGGTCCAAGCCCTGTTCTGCATGGGAATACAACATAGAAGCAGTTCAAGAGGTGGATGAGGGGTAGTAGGAAGCTGATGATAACCTGGTAATAGTACCAGCAGATAGCTGCTAGGGATACGAGCCCAATAACAGTGGGGATGGTGAGGAGTGAGAGGTTGTTGTTCTGCAAGGACATATGGTCTTTTCTTTCATGGCGATTGTGTAAAGAAAAGAGGGTAGGGAAGCTTCAAGCTAATTGTTAGACCCAAACTTCATGTGATTCTAACAACAACAAACAACTGGTTACTTCATGTTCAAGTAATCCTGGTGAGGTTGCTGGCTAGCATGAAAAGAAGGCTAAGTCCTTGGTTCTTAGCTTTGGAGTGAGCACCTGGCATAAGTTGGTATGATATAACTTAGCTTGAAGCTGGTTTATACCAGCAAGAGCATCCTACTTAAATACATGGTCCATATGCCACTGTTGTACACTATATGGTCATGATGTTTGACCAGGGAGAAGCAGCTGGTGTGGACAGGTGAGCGATAACGAATGGTAAGTATAAAGGAGAGTCCTAGTCGGGTGTGAAGATGAAGCAAGTGAAGCAAACGAGTAGGGTTAAGCACCAATCCATTGATAACAGACTCGAGATAAGTGATAGTAAGGGAATGTCCAGGTTAGGGTTGAAATAGGGGTGAAATCATAACAATTTCCTATGAAGCTCACACTAGAGCTGCCCTAAAACTTGTCGATACTAATTTCCTGCAAAGCTCACAATAGAGCTGCCCTATATCTGTCAATCTGTCAATACTAAAATCTGTCCAAAACCTATCCTTGCAATGCTTGCAATAGAGCTGCCCTATAACTATCCAATACTATTTGTCTGCTCTTGATGCCCAACTGGGTTTACTAATGTCTTGTGAAAATGAAAACTGGTAAAACTAATCTGATCTTGTGAAATTGAAACTAATCCTTTCCTATAAAACTAAAAGAGATGAGTACTGCATGGTTATCACTTACTAACACTGAGCAGATGCCAGTAATGAAGCAAAACAATGATGAGAGTCAAGGTTTTAAGTTGATGGATGATTGTGAAGTGTCTCAGCTTTAACTATGTCAAGCTCAGCTTTGTGGCAAATGAAATCACTATTAAAACTTGTACTATCAATATTGTCAAAGCTGGGTGAGTTACTGAGGTAAACAAATCGATGTGTGTATGTGGGGGAACAGAATAGAGAGAGTAACTAGTGTACAGTATGAAATTACCAGGTTTATATAGTAAGATATAAATAAATGGCATCCGTGTGGTATATCTGAAGGGCTATGCATTAGCATATGTGTTTCTGACCTTCTGACTATACAGCAGGTCTTGTGCATTGTCTTATTTGTGTCTGTGCCTTTGATTTTTGTAGTTCTGGCATTAGGATTGTGCCTTATCTGTGGTTTTGGAGTTGAGAACAATGGCCAGAAATGGCTGAGTACTGCTAAAGTATTGTGTGCATTGATGTCTCGTGGTTATACAGCAATAACCAATTAATTCTGAAGTCACCAAAGAATGTTCTTGCTGTGGAAATCATCAAATTGCTGTGATGAAGCCCCTGTGATTGCTGGATCAATGTGGAGAAGCTCCGCTTGCATGGCTGTGCCTGTGCACTTTGATGCGGCAATGCCAGAGATATTGGCAATGTGCTCTAGGTCCTATTCTGGTAATGGCAGTGCTAAATCCACAGCTTTAAGTCAAAATTGGTGTTGTCAGAGTATTTCCAAGGTATTGGCATCAGGAAAGTGTCGAAAAAGCCCTATAAAGTATATATGGGCTTGTGTGGAATCATTGGTTTGCTCAAAGTCTGCTAAAGGGAGAAATCCATGAAATTGGAGCATACAGAGCCCTGAGGCTCATCAGCAGTTATTTCTCCAGCCTGATTCCTAGTCCCATCAGCATTAAAGACTGGTATGGGATGTGTGGTGGTGCAGGTGACCAAGTTGTGCTTCTCAATGAATGCTTGGCTAATAGCACTCCTGGTGCATCCACTGTTGATGAGCACATTGGTGTCAAAGGTGCAGGCATGTTCGAGGGTCTTGAGTTGGACCAGTACTAGTAGGTCCTTGCCATGCACTTTGAGGGCGTGTATAAATCATCATGGCTGGTTAAGTTCTTCAAGCCATTCTAGAGCAGCAGAGCACTTAGAGGCTCTGAGGCATCGAATGAGGTCCTCAGTGACCTCCTGCTGATGGGTCTTGTGTACCCAACAAAATAGGGTGCCTGTCACTGACAGCAGGGAAGTGAATAGCAATTGCCAGACCCATTTGGCACTCCAGGGCTTGAGCCACTCCTTGGGGTTGTGGGGGTATTCAGGAGAAGGGGGTTGTTCAGGCAGTATGTCATCAGTGGTGAGTCTGATGATCATTCCTGTGCTTCGATTCCATGGTTTCATTTCCCAGGACCTGTCAGGCTTAGTGATATAGGGGAAGGACTTCCTAGGGATTCAGATACTGGAAGTCATATGGGGTGTGCAGGTCCCCATTTGGCCCCCTTCACTAGCTGTGATAGCGGTCTTCTTCTTGCTTGCTGGGACATTTGCGACCAGTGGAGAAGGCTCCCATGCTAACTCTTCTGCCAAGGTCAGGATCACCTCAGCTGCATCTTCAGAAGCATGCCATGTGGGCCTTGCTGGCAGCATCAGAATGGTGACAGAGATGGTTGTTGTGTGCTCTGCTGGCTTCAGGTGTGGTAGCTTCATGTGTGGTTCTTTGGGTTCTTTAGTCATAATGGGTATATTTGAATGCATGGGTACTACTGACACATATTGAGTACTATTACAAGTTTCTGATGGCATACTAAAGCTCTTCTTCAGGGCTGGATGGGCAGAACCACTCACCTGCTGGCCTAATCTTTTACCTCCTCAATTCTGCTGGTAGAGGGCATCTTCTCCTTGGCAGTGGTGTATTTGTTGTCAAGTCATTCAATGGTGGCACATATCTGCACATGGTTACATGGGGGTCAGGGTTTCCTTGGCTTGGGGCAGGTTGCAACCATATGGCCCTTCTTGTTACAGTTGTAAAATCAGCCCTCTTGTCAGGCCTTTAGTTGATCAATGTCCATGGGTCAACCCTGCCTGCCATAGGTTGTTCCTGTGCCAGTCCTTCTGTTGGTAGAAGGGAGTGGGGCAGCAGGTGTCAGGGTACTACTGTGCATTGTTGGTTTCATGGGGGGAAGGTGGGGATGAACCATGCTGTTGACAACTCTGTTTCACTGTCAGTGTTCATTGTTGTTCTTGACATTGAAAAGTGATGATGGTGAGTGGGGAGTGAATCTGGGAAAGGTGATAGCACTGGTGAGAGCACTGCACACAAAACACCAAAACACAACACACACCACCTGCTAGTAAGTTCATGGGGTAGGTAAGTTTCCTGGTTGATAGAAATGTACCTTAGCTAGTAGCCAGGACACAAATCAAAATATACTGGATGGTTTATGTGAATATAACTGCTAGAACACTTTCTGGGACACAATAGATCCAAATTCACAACCAAACTGAGTCCTGGACTCCAATTCTGAACTGTAAAACTGCCTGGTGCAGAATAACTGACACAAGTGAGCACCTGGATGTGACTTATCACTGACACAAAACTGTTCTGAACTGCTGGACAACTGTCTGACTGGTTCTCAGGCTATACTGTGCTTGCAAAATGCTCCTGGACTCAACATCAACAGTCACAATTACTTTCTGTGAGACTATGCTCAAAGCTCTTAACCCTAATCCATACTAGATTGCTTTACAGCACTTCCAGGGGCCAGAAAACTTGGTCCCCATCTAATTACAGGCTTGTATTTATACTATTCTACTACTAAGTTATTTATATTGTTGTTACCTATCCTGGACTAGTTTCCCTGTGGCCAGCCAAAGTCCTCTGTGTTTATGAGCTCATTCATGGCTGTCCAGGATACTCTTGTATGGTTATGAGCTCATATGCAGGGTCCTGGATGATTGATCACTTGCTGATCAGGTTGCACAAGACCAGTCCTGGACACTAAATATAGTCCTGGACCATCGTTACATTCAATTCCCTGAGCCTAGAACATTCCTGCTTGATTGCAACACCCTTGGAACAGGGAGCAGGACTGGCCAGGTGCACTTGAGAGTCTTTCCAGGATACTTTCTAAGTCCTGGATTCGGTTTCTTTCAAGTATAGGCCCAACTAATGCATGGATTAGCTATCCTACTGTTACAAAGTGTGTTTCTAAAGTCGATTTTCTCAGGGTAACAATTCCAGGCATATCACCGGTGAAGAGGCAAGTTGCTGCATGCAGCCAAAAAGGACTTTGGCTGGCCACAGGGAAACTAGTCCAGGATAGGTAGCAATGATATAAATAACTTAGTAGTAGAATAGTATAAATACAAGCCTGTAATTAGAGTGGGGACCAAGTTTTTCTGGCCCCCAGAAGTGCTGTAAAGCAATATAGTACAGATTAGGGTTAAGAGCTTTGAGCGTAGTCTCACAGAAAGTAATTATGATTGTTGACATTGAGTCCAGGAGCATTTTGCAAGCACAGTACAGCCCAAGAATCAGTCAGACAGTTGTCCCACAGTTCAGAACAGTTTTGTGTCAGTGATCAGTCACATCTAGGTGCTCACTTGTGTCAGTTATTCTGCACCAGGCAGTTTTACAGTTCAGAATTGGAGTCCAGGACTCAGTTTTGGTTGTGAATTTGGATCTATTGTGTCCCAGAGAGTGCTTTGGCAGTTATCTTCACATAAACCATCTCACATATTTTGATTTGTGTCCTGGCTACTATGCTAAGGTACATTTCTATCGACCAGGAAACTTACCTGCCCCATGAACTTACTAGCAGGTGAGTGTGTGTGTTCTGTTTTGGTGTTTTGTATGCCAGTGCTCTCACCTTTCCCAGATTCACTCCCCACTCACCATCATCACTTTTCAGCATACAGACAAGAAGGACTCAAAATGTGAGCAGAGACTATAGACTCTGAATCACACTCTAACCTTCACTGCTACAACCACACACAACAACCACACACTCTTTAGTTCATGGGGGATTATAATGTGATAGAAGCAAGCAGTGGAATTGATAAGACAGGTTCTAGGACCTTGAATATGCTTTAAACAGATGTGCTCTCCAATTTTCTAGACTTCTCTGAGTCTAAAGACTTTTAATACAGGAGGTGGTGACTTTGTCACTGGGCCTCAAGGCAATATCAGCACAAATGCACTGTCCCAGCTGCAGAGTACAACACAATTCACCCTTAAAACACACAAAACTAACCCAAAACCAATGCGCTCTTCCAAGAGACACTCCTAAACATGATCCAAAAGAGCCACTGGGTTCAAACCAATGTGCTCTAGCTTCCTAACCGATCGTAGCTCCACAGGGTTTGAACCTATGCCGAACCAGAGAAACCCAGCACAAAAACACTGTCCCACAAGCCAAAGGGTTTGAACCTCTGCCACTTGGGGAAAAGAGTGCAAGCTAATCAGCCCAAAGTGTTTGAACCTCTGCTGACTGTAGCTTCATGCATCACACAAAACCCTTCACACACAAGAGCACACATGCTCCAGCCTCCCAATTGTCCCCTAGATGAACTTAGAGTTGATCACACTTCACACAGAGCTTTTACTGCTGTGAAACAATCTCTATATTCAAAGTCTCCCCCTGCACCACACTGAGAGTGTCAACCTTTGTTTATACACTACACAGAGGGCACCAGCTTGAAAGACCTGCTATACTACTGTGTATCTATTGTATTTATATGTGCTCTCCATTACAAATTTGAATCTACACATTTGGCAATGGCCCATGCACCATAGAGGGCTTCCCCTGTGGGTCTGAAACACCTCCCTCCAGTGTCATTCTGACTCAGTTCCTTTCAGCCTTCAGATTTGAGTCTGATTGACTCACTGCCTGGCCAGCAGAGAGTACTCCTTATATTCCCAAGCAGCACATGTCCTTTCTGAGCCTCATTTTCAGGAGAGTGCACCTTCCATGTGCTTCCCTGTCATCCACTGGTCCAAGGCCACATGTGGTTTTAATTTTCCTGTACAGCTGCTGTACCATAGGTCTAGAGTGCAGGCCTTTCTCCTATGATATCATTGTGCTCTCCTGTGCCTGTCGATCCCTGATCAACATCTCCCCTCTGATTGCATCATAAACACCCATTTCTTTGAGTAGAGCACTGCTAGTGTCAAGTACATCAACTCCATGGCTAACAAAACCCATCTGGTGTCTTGTTAAGACTTGAGCCTTGTGCTCCACTTGCTGTCACCCTTAGCAATGTAACTGCTTATGCTCTATACAGAAGAGTGCACCCTTAGGTGTTTATTTGGCTCACATGGACCCTTACATCATTCTAATTGCCTATCATGTTTGCAATTTCATGGGTAGACAGCCACTTGGCATGTCACTGCATTCTACACATCACCTTCAGGCTCTTCCTCACTATCTGTCTCTCTGGTCCTGCCCTCCAGATCAGCCTTTGCATGAATCTCCTCCTCTTCATTGTCCAGATATCCATTCACCTTGTCCTTCAGTTTCACACCAGAATTAGACCTAGTGGATACTGTTAATAATACATGGAATGCCAATAGAAAGTCATTTACCTAGTACAATCATGCCAATGGTGGCAAATATTTGTTGTGACTTCAATGTTGCTGTTACACCATTTTTGTACATTGACCAGATGAGTGAGATACTGGGAACATTGAACATCTTTGTCTAGGGCTCTTACAATAAACTTTCCAGTTGACCATTCTTCAATACAATTTTCAAGCTGAAATATGTGTAATTAGTTGAAATAAAACAACCTCAGAGTAAGCAGACACACTATAGTCATAATCAAGGCAAGTGATTTGGGTTTGATTGGATTGTAGTTGTCCATGTATCTGACAGCTGGTGAAAGGGGCTGGTGACTGTGGGGAGATGCAATTGACCTGGTGGATCAAAAGCACTTCAACACACACAAAACACCAACCCAGCAAGTTCATGGGGGCAGATATAAATCATAGCACAAAACTCCCTGTAGTAGATAGCTGCCCAGTGGACAAATATGGTTGATTTTAAAGGTCTGATCTGACTGGGTGGGGTTTACACAATACTGGGGACACACTGAACACAAAACACAAGCTGAAGTGTCTACTGAGACATTGAACTCTGCACTGAATCACAAGAATTCCTGACCAGGCTGACTGACTGGCTGACTGACTGACTGAGCACAAACACAATACTGTTCTGGGTTCTTTCTGAGGGGTTCCTTGCAAAACACAATGGTTAAGTTGATAAATACTTTCTATACAAGGAGTCTAGGACTCTGAAGCTCTAGCCTTAGTCCTGCAGGTATTACTACCATAGCTGGGGGCCCAAAAACTAGCCCCTCTACTACTATTCTACCTACTTTTATACTACCTGGTCAGATATATTTAGAATAAAAGAAATGTTTAGTTTACTAGGTGAGCATTTGTCATTCGACAGCTGTTGCTGACATAATGCTTTGTCACCAGGTACTTGCAGTGCCTTTGATCATGCTATATTTCCTCACCAGATGAGGTTCCTGATTGTCTAGATCTTAGACCACACCGCCAGGTAGGCCTAGAGTTGCCACCAGGTAATGCTCACTTGATTTCCTTACTGCTGGGTGACTCACCAACTCACTGGGTGGACTTGGAGGCCCTGCCCTAGCTCACCAGGTCGCCCTAATTCTTACTGTTTCAGACCTGGCGACTTTTGTTATGTGTATTAACTGCAGAACAATCATAGAAGTCAGCCTGGTGATACCTGGTTGCACGATGTTTCATCATTCTCTCATTATGTCTGATTCTTTGCCCACCAGGTGACTTTGCCTGCCAACGTTGGCTTGCTCAATCCTGCCTGGTGACTTCTCCTACTTTGTTTTGCTTGTGGGTAGCTCAATACTGCTTATAAATCAAATGAAATTCGATTTTTAGAGTATCTACATGTGTAAGTACCAATCCAGCACATCACTGGGGCCCTATGGTTTTTGAACCATGAAACACATATTGCCTGAAAAATGATCTTGTGTTGGAAACACCAGAATTTCTCCTCTGGTTTTTGACAATTACATTGGTATAGTAAAATGAACAGACCTTAAAGGAGAAAGCCCCACCTGTAGACAGCATCACATAGAGATTCTGGTTTGTGATTTGAATCTTCTTCTTATCAGTAACCTGGAATCCATACATAGGGCCAACCATTGGTTGTATGTGGTCCTGAATATGGCCATGAGCTCAACCACCACACTTTTTAATCTACATAGCTGTCAGTCAAGTGTATGAACTAGAGGGGGAACATACCATTGATTGGAGAGACAGTGTGAGTTCAAACTCATGCCCAACAGCCTCACAGACTTCAATCCACAGTTTGTGAACTATTTCTGCTTGTGTGACATCATTAGGATAAGCGTTGATGGTAAAGATGTAATTCTCATAGCATTGTAGAACTTCATGCACCACATTCCTACTAGTACCAGTATAATCACATAAGTTGCAGCCTCTCTCACAGTGAGTAATCATGTGGACACACTTGGGGCCAGAAGTCATGCCATCTGGTTCCATGCTTCATTGATGTTTACAATGCTGAGAAGCTGATGACAATATGAGAGACCCCTCATGCTCTGGATCCTGTGGTAGCAAGAATGGAGCCAGAGAGGGAAGACTAGAGACTGGCATGGAGGGAGTAGAACTCAAAGGTGATTGCTCACAGGAATAGACAGAGTCTTGTGCCTGTTGTTGCATCCATGGATGGCCAGTTACCAGATCGATGTGAGGAGGGTCTTGAAGCTGACTTGGAATCAATGATTGGCATGTCAAGCCCTGTTGTTTTCAAAGGATCTTTGGGGGCTCCTCTTGTATGGTCCCTTTGCTATGAATCTGTCAATGTGTGGGTATATCTGAGCATCCATAAGCAGGTAAAGTCTTACTGATGATGAGAAAAAAAGGGAGCCCTCACAACCCTCATGCTCTTCACTGCTGTCTTCATCTTCACTTTCTGGAGGATTATTGCCATTATGTTTCTGCCAATACTCCTTGTCCACATGCTCCAAAAGCTCTTCTGCAAGTCCAGTCAGATAAGGTGAAAAGAAAATTGCATTGAAGAGATTTTATGGTTGGTTCTCACTGCCAGAATATTAGATGTTGTCAGCTTGTGGTTTTTCTTCTTTAAGGCCTGATTTTCTCAGGCCAGTTTCCTGAGCTGCTGATCTTGGTTGTTCTTATCTGCAGTTGGCATGAAATACATGGTAAAAAAAATTATAAGGTCACACACCAATTTCCAACTGCCTTGTACTGGGGATCCTTGTACAACAACCTCTAGCAGGTAGATTTTCATCATCTGAATGAAAGACTTCAGTCATATTGCAGTGAGCCATGAAAAACTGTAGAGAATGATGGTGGTATGAATCCAAAAGCTGAGTGTGAAACTTTTTTAAAAAAAACATAATCAGATTCTATGTTGACTGGATTATCTAATACTCTCTCAAACATCCATGGCACCCTCACAATATCATTGTCTATTCTGCAGATCATCCACATGGTCATCACAAGGCATGAAATCTCATTATTTGTTGACACCATGTGGCCTGGAGCTGGATAAAAATTTCAACTTCAGGCTGCAGAGTCCAAAAAATGGAAACACACACCCATTAGGAGAGAATCCCCTTCCATTCCAGCACCCTCTTCCAGTCCTGGCCCATCCAGTATGATGGATATTCCCAATATAGAGTTGCAAGCCTTCCCAGAGCCACTTGTTGGGTCTTCCCAGCCACAACTGTCTCTACTAAAAAAAAACTGAGATCAAAAGAGGTGGAACAAAATAACAAGAGTACTACTACCTTACAGCCAGAATGATGGGTAGAAGACTTCCTGCACCCAGCAGGTCAGCCCATTCTACAATTAGGTGTCCAGGAGACAGCCTTTGCAAGGTCTCAACACAAGAAATTAGCTTGCAGTGAGAACATGTGGTGTCCTTTCAAGAGTTGCGAGGAGTGGAAACTAGCACAGTGGTTAGTCTATTCTGGAATTAGCCAAAAAGAAGTTGATAAATTCCTCAAGTTGCCAAGCATAAGCATCATCATTTAACTTGAGTACTCAACTGTCATCCTGACTTGGGAATAGATTCAGAAAAATGTTGCACCTGCCTTCGATACTAAATGTAAACTATTTGAAATCATCGATACTTTCTGACTGGTCCAGAATGGCACTGTGAAATCTTTGAAATCATAAGTGATCAAGTTGATGAGAATGGGAAATGTCACACTGAAGAAGTTGAACTATGGAAGAGGGATCCAGTAGCATGTATCCATGAGCTTATTGGTGATCCTCAGTTCGTTGATTGCATGTGCTATGTGCCACAGCGCATTTATGTGAATTCTGATGGCACCTCATGGGTATATAGCAAGATGGCAACAGCTGACTGGTGGTGGAACAAGCAGGTAAGATCTAGGGTATGCTAATCAGTATAACAATGCTAAGTGTATTTAATAGAGACAATTACCTGAGGGAGCCACAATTGCACCAGTAATCCTAGCATCCAATAAGATGCAGCTGTCTCAGTTTAGCCAAGACAAGCAAGCATGGCCAGTTTATCTAACAATTGGTAACATTGACAAAGACATGAGATGAAAACCTTCAGAGCACACAACAGTGCTATTGGGCTATCTCCTAGTCAGCAAGCTTGATTGCTTCTCTAAAAAACATCAGTTGATTGGGTTGTACCAGCTGTTCCATACTTGTATGAGGTTGCTTCTTGCTCCCTTGGTTGATGGTGGAAAGAAGGGAGTCAAGATGTTGTGCAGTGATGGGAAAACACAGCTTGTTTATCCCCTTCTAGCAGCATATGTGGCAGACTATCCAGAACAGTGCCTTATCATGTGCTGCATGGAAAATCATTGTCCTAAATGTATGGCACCAGCTAAGAAAATGGGTGATGCTATTCTCTCACCAAGACATGACCCAGAGAAGACTGTCCAGCATCTGAAAGATATGTCAGCAGGATACAAATCTCAAGAGTACAATGACTGGGGCCTTTGGCCTGTCAATCCATTCTGGACAGACTTACCACATTGTGACATTTTTGAATGTTTTACTCCAGATATACTCCACCAACTTCACAAGGGCATATTCAAGGATCATGTCTCCAAGTGGGCTATATCTACCATTAATACCAGCAATGGAAGAAAGCCAGACGATGAGATTGACTCACAATTTAAGGCAATGACATGACATCTGACACTTCATCATTTCAGGAAGGGGATAGCATTTGTGACACAGTGGACTGGCAACAAGTACAAGAATATGGAGAAGGTGTTTCTGTCTGTTATTGCAGGGACTGTGGGCTCAGAGGTTACTGTCTGCATTCGGGCAGTTCTAGATTTCATTTACTACACTCACTTTGAGGAGCATACAGATCAGAGTCTGGTCAAGCTTGAAGAAGCATGGCTCACCTTTCATCAGCACAAGGAGGTCTTCATTAATCTCAATGTTCACAGCAACTTCAATATACCCAAGATCCACTCCACCATACATTATGCAGCCATGATATGCTCGAGGGGAATGGCTGATGGATTCAATACAGAGGCATCAGAATGACTTCATATTGACTATGCAAAAGTTGCCTACAATGTGTCAAATAAGAAGGGTTATGTCAAACAAATGACATGGTGGCTGATGTGCAGAGAGGCTCTGGAGAAATTTGACAAGTTTCTTCAGTGGGCAGTGGATGGATATGCAGAGCAGGAGTGAGAAATGGGCAAGCCGAGAGAGGCTGATGATGATGGCACTCCACAACCTCAGGTAGTTCCCATGCCATACAAGGACCACTTCAATGCCACTCATGCATCTCATACCCCTATCACACACCCTTGTGTAGATGCAGACACATCTTTGGAGTATGGTGAATGCCATTACTCCATTGCTCAGTCTGCACCTTATACAAATGTCAATGTTATCACCCTTGAAACTCAGTTTGGCACAACAAAATTTGTGTATGCTCTCAAGGCTTTTCTTTGGCATCATATTGGTCAGATACCACATGATTACTGGACTGCAGAACCTGCAATGCATAACATGTACAAATGCTTCTGTATTCTGATTCCACCTATCTCTGAAGTCTCAAAAACAATTACAGTTGACTCTGTCTGGGTGACACTGGCACAACCAGCACAGGGAGACAAGAAGGACATACCAGCAGCATTTGACACAGTTCTGGCATGGAAAGAACTGCCTAGCGAAGGAATGGATTTAAATATGCTTGGACCCCATGGTGCATGCTCATAGAAATCTTACTTTATCAAACTCTTACTGGCAACTCATTCCAGGACTACATGTTGCATGAGTCCATGCTATATTTTCTCTTACAGACCATTTTGGGATGTTTGTGCACCCTCTAGCATACATAGAGTGGTTTACACCCCTCCAGAAGGTTGAAGAACACACACAGATGTTTATTATTAGCCAAGCAATGACAAACCAGCAGCAGAAAGCTTCAATCATTCCTATTACATATATTTCACATAGCTGTCATTTGACACCTTGTTCAGGATGCCAAACTGATCTCACATGGACAAGTGATAATGTACTAGATAGAGGCAAGACTTTCTTTGTCAATGCATATCTTAGGCACATTGACTTTCTTCTACTATGACACAAATGTAAAATTGACTGAAAATATATATACTACATGCAACATAACACAAGGCAGAAGTAACAGTAGAATGGCTGGTTTGTAACTGCTACCAACTGCTACATATCTGGGCAGCAGGCTATTGTAGCTACCAGGAGTGTACCATCATTACATATCCCTGGCAGGTGATGACATAGCCTGGGCCATTTTCCTGATGTTGTATGTATACAAATGGACTTGATAAATAGTATATTTATGGTGTTGAGTGCTAGTGATACACTGATCAAATGCTAATGATTGTTCCTGAGAGCACAAATGAGCACATGAGCACTAATAAGTGAGCACATTTTTTCCATAAACATTGCTTATGTATCAAACAAAGACCAAGGCAGAACTGCCAATCAGCATGATTCAGATCTAGCAACTTCAAACAGTCCAAATTTGCCATCAATAATCACTACTTCTGTCTGACTTCTTCCAATTACACTAATTCTCACACCTGCCCTTCATTCCTGAACCCTGTACTTAACTTCAAGTTGTACTCAAACTCAGATATTTCTATTCACAGGCTTTTAGCTTTATCTATGAGTCTACCATTGTGTCTATCACTACTTTCTTCCTTTTGTAATCTCCTCAAGAGACAGGCACTTCCTGGACTTGGGGCCACCAGTGGCTATCAACATCATGATACTTCCCATGAACCTACTTATATTGAAGATGGAGCTTTAGCTCAGATACCATCCAGATGTCTTCCTTCGAGTTCAGCATTGTCTCACCTAATGACTTAACCAGTATGTCCTTCAATCAGGATAGTCTTTCCCTCCAGTACATCTTTTCTCTCAGGTTCTCAGCTAGACAATGTCATTGCGATTGCTGTTAGAGCCTATGATGCCAGTGTGTTTATGAGCTTATGCTAATCACTGGCAGTACTGGATGTTCATACACCCATCCTTTTCAGACCCTTCTATTTGTGCAATGTCTGATGGAAACAAGGCTATCTATGATTCTTTCTTCAGAGCTATAACTCATGTGCTAATTCTCAAAGGTGAGATTTGGCTTGCAGTTTCAAGCAGCAAGATTGTTGGAGTTCTCAGAGGGTTTGGCCCTGGGAAATTCCTTTGGGCAACATAAAGCTGAAGTTTTATATCCATATTGACTGATTTATGCCATGTCTAGGGAAGCCCAGTGTGCATTGGGGTTCAACAATGTCTATGCTTGTCTGTCACAAGAAACAAAGGACTGGTGGGAGAACATCATATGTATAATGTCTAGAGTGTAGCTTTACATGAGTTGAAGATTCATCATGATGTTTGCCTAGTATGGGCCACAGATCAAAGAATTTATAGATAGTGCTCTGGGAGAATCTGTTCATACATCATTCTCTGAGCTTGATGCACTTAATGATTGATCATTTTAAAGGCAAATGTTGAGGGCTGGATGATACCACTTCTGGCTGTTGATCCCCCATATCAGAGATGAGGAGTTGCGACAGCCATGCTCAAAGGAAGGACTTGCCAGATAGGTCATAATTCCATAATGATCTTTCTTTCTGTGATAAATTCATCTCAGGCCATCCAAGACAATACCATCATGGTTGTTGGTGCAGATAGTGAACTCAATGAACATGGAACCACCCTCTTTGCATTATTTCAAGGTTGTCTGACAGATATGTCTAGACTCACATTTATGAGACTTTTGGTTTTGAAATTAAGGGTCAAACCATTCTTGAGAGCTCTGTTAAAGAGGAAAGCTATCCACTATTCACATTAAAGAAGATACCTCAAGAAAACCCAGGCATTTAATCACCAGGTAAAGAATAAACATGTACCTTTAAGAACATCCATGAAGTTATCCTCAAACTACATCAGGATTTTCACAGCTCTAAAACATAAAGGATATAAGGTACTTTTGGTATCTATGCTACCAATTTTGAACCTACACCTCTGTATAATTTCTATACTGCATCTATGCGACACTAGTATTATGATCAAGCTTCAATGATTTCGACTCTGAGTGACTCAACTTCAAATATATTTTGTTTAAATGATTAAAAGCTAACAAACAATCTGATTGACATTAAAAGTATCACAGAGTAAACTATTGAATGACTGTGAATAATGAATCTTGTGTCATAAGGGTTGACTGCAAAAAACAGGACTCATGTTCAGAGTACACCTACTAGTCAAAGAGGCTGCCAGGACATGGCTAAGTCTGAGTCCTTAAAACATTCTGTCAATGACTCATCAGTATTTTGAGGGTTGTAAGACTTTAAAGTGTACATCTAGGATGTTACCATTTTTATCTTCTACTGTGTATGAATGTATTGCTGTCAATGTCATTCTGCTAAATGAATGTCATGATTTTAGCCCCTTTTCACTCCTTCTTCAACCCTAACCCCACCATCAATACCTTAGCTGCCCAATCATTGCTATGTCACTCTCACTTGATTAACACTGTCTTGCATCTCTTCTCTCCCACCACTCAATTTGGGACTCTCTTTGAATGAACCAATATGCATTGTCCAGGTGACACACAGACTCTTCTTGCTGGACAAACACCGGTGCCTAAATAATGGACAACAGTAGTATATGCACCATGTATTTAAGTAGCATAGCTCTTGCTGGTAAAACCCCAGCCTCAAGCTAAGTTAATTCACACCAACTCTTGCCAATTAAAAACACCTGCTTTCCAAAGCCAAGACTAAGGACTTAGCCTTGTCTTCACGCTAACTAGTGACACACCAGGGATACTCGAATGTGAAGTAACCAGTTGTTTGTCATTGTTAGAAGTCATGTGAAGGTTGGGTCTAACAATTAGCTCAAGGCTTCCTCACCCTCTCTTCCTTACATGCTCGCCATGAAGAAAGAGACCACATGACCTCCAACAATAACCTTGCCCTCCTCACTGTCCCTGCTGTCATCAGGCTTGCAGCCCTGGTAGTAATCTGTTGGTACTACTATTGAATCATTATTGACTGCTTTCTCCCCCTCACCAATTTCTTGAACCATTCTATGTCATCTTCCCATGCCGAGCAGGACATGGCCCCATCCTTGAGGACCATGGACAGGACATCCCTCCACACCCAGAGGTCAACAAAGACCTGGAATC
The DNA here is from genome assembly GCA_028551335.1 of Armillaria sp. CMW 4456. Taxonomy (NCBI): domain Eukaryota; kingdom Fungi; phylum Basidiomycota; class Agaricomycetes; order Agaricales; family Physalacriaceae; genus Armillaria; species Armillaria sp. CMW 4456. The sequence goes on along the minus strand of JANDKJ010000011.1, from coordinate 7,127 downwards.
AGAGTGATTCCAGTACCTAGGCCAGTGATGCCCCTCCCTGTCCATGCCTGGCCCTGACACACCTACCCCCCACTGTCCAGCACTGCCCCCTCCTACCCCTCCCAGTGATGTGCTCGGTGATGGGTAGTGTGCAAAAAGAAACCTGACTCTAGATCGTCAATCTAGAGTCTATCTCTCACTCTAACACACACACACTCAAAATCACCAATTAAGTTCGAGGTGGAGTATGGTAGAAGCACTCTTAACCAAGATTTGATAGTTTTGTCTCGAATTCAACTTCTATTCAAGGCTTTGTAAATGTTTACACAAGATACACTATCACGACAGTGAGGTATAAGTGCAAAGGGATTTTTGTAGGTATATTTGAGTTGTTTAGACTCGGATAACTTTGTCTAGGCACTAAAAAGCTGATCTAGATTTACTTTCAAACTGAACCAATCAAAGAACACACTGGTTCTACAAAGAGCACACAGACTCTGACTACACAAGTTCACAGACTTGAGACAAAGAAGCACACAGACTTCTACGAAGGATACACAGATCCTGACTTCAAGTACACAGACTTGCAAAGAGTACACAGACTCTAGAGCACACAGACTCTTTGATTGTTCAAATTCTAAGTTCTCTAGGCTTTTCTACTTTGTCTAGATCGATGCTGTTCACTTGGTTGACTTTGTAAAACTTATTCACGCAGTCGAGGATGTGCACTTATAAAATCCTTTATTTGACTTGGTAGCTATGAGCCACTAGCACAAATGAGGGGAAATGCTTTCCTGCTGTTATGTGTCTAGATGGCAGTAATTTATAGTATTCTACGTCTAGGTATAGGGGTCTTGTATCTAGACTATTATGGTATGATACAAGCTTTATTTTACAAACAATGAGTCATGTATTTTCAAGAATTGCATGATTCCAAGATGTTTATTCATTGTCTCAGAGCTCCTGCAGTTTATTCTATTATCTAGGAGTGCCCCACCAGTCTGTAGGTCCTCCATTATTCAATCTCGGAGAGCCGCATGGCTTCCTTATTCATTCCTTGCAGCAGTGCGCAAGTTGCTGAGGTGACTGCCGATCTCCTAGATCAATCAAGGGTACCAAGATTGTATTCTGTGATCGCAAATCAATCACATCAAACATCTCAATGCCTGGTACACCTATTTTTATCTTCTAGGGTTGTGGGCAACACTGTCAGGTGGTCTAGATCATAGACAATGACCTTAGGTTTTGTCCTGACTTCAGTAGAGGTCCTTTTCATAAGTTATCTTTTTGTTTCGAGGACTTAGAGACTGATCTAGATGTTCGTTTTACTTCATGTTTGGTCTACTGTCATGGCTGTGTCCCCTAGATTTGACTTAGTGCATCTGTTTAGGTGGGGAATAGTCTTCTGATTCAAAGGCATAGAGGGTTGGCCCATCCAGGTACCATCCCTGTGTCTGTTTTGACTCCAGTTATCTCAACAACCAATCTAGTAGTAAGCTATCAGTGTGAAGTCTCCACTATAGCCCTCAATACAGTGTCTAGATCGCAAATAATGCTTTATTTTCACAAAATTTGTGGGTAGCCTGATACCCAGCATATCACTGGATCCCCCGACTGATCCCTCTGGAAGAGATCCTCCCAGCCCCCCCCCCTCTACAACCCTCCACCAATCTGGCACTTGTGTGGACCTCAAGGACTTCTTCCGACATGTGAGAGAGGCTGGGGTTGCTCAGGCTAGGCAGGGGAATGAGCACCGAACAAGTAATACAGGAGTACCAAGCAACCCACCCAGCCAGCCCACTGCTGGACCCTCAAATACAAGAAGGTCCAGCGACACCCTCTGACCCCCAGTCTATCTTGACTATATCAGCCTATCACCATCATCCATACCAACGACAACCCTCGCAGATGAGCTGGTCATCCCATGAAGCATACTCAACAACCCCGGGCATTTCCCCTCTGACCACTCCTCCAGCAGTGCCTCCCCCTTCCTCACCCCTGACAAGTCCACCCAGCCCCCTCTGGGTGACCTCCACATCCCCTTCCCAAGCATCCACCACCCTGCCCCTCTTCTTAATGGCCAGACACCTGTAGGTATGATGTAATGAGTACAAATCCTCAGTCAATGAATGATGGTGAATGTCAAGACTGAGTTGACATGTCATTACCAGTAGGTACGATGTAATGAGTACAAACTGTATGTATGTAGTCAGTATGAAAATGACATGTAAGTGAGAAAAGTAAATGTACTCCTCAGTCAACAAATGATGGTGAACATCAAGACTGAGGAGCAAAGAGAATACAGGTACAAAGCTATACATATAAATCACATGTCTATGGTCGTGATCGGGAAACAATCAGACAAAAGAGGGGCTCACTGATAAGACCGATCCCTATCCTCCAACACACCCCCATTGGTGAGCCTATGGGCGTCTAATCAATCCAAGGTAATTGACATGCTTCGAGTGAAGTGCATGTGCAAGTGGCTTGGTAAGGATGTCGGCTGTCATGTCTAGAGTGGGGATCCATGAAGTACAGAACTTTCCATCTTGTAAGTGTTGTTTGATGAAATGATAACAAATATTGATATGTTTGAGATGGGGAGAATTGGATTTCAAAGTGGCAATTTCAAGTGCACCAAGGGAATCTGCTAGCAAAGGGAAAGGGGAAGTGATAGGCAGTTCAAATTGACAGAGAAAGAGTCGCATCCATAAGCATTCCTTCATCACATGAGTCAGACCCATATATTCCGACTCCATGGAGGATAAGGCAATCGTTTTCTGTTTAATGCTGGACCAAGAGATGAGCGCTCCATATAAGAAGATAGCAAAACCGGAAATGCTTTTCTGATCTGATTCGTCTGTAGCCCAATCTGAGTCAATGAATGCAGAATTGGATCTCGAAGTCGCATCTGGGCCAACGAGTTCATGAGCAAGGTCACCCCCATACTCTATGGCATAGTCTTCGGTCGCTGCCAGATATTGTAAGACATTTTTTGCTGCAAGAAGGTGCTTGTGCTCTGCACATGAATTATATGCACCAAGGGCCATTGCCGAGTAAGCTATGTCAGGACGAGACGTTACTGCCAGGTAGATCAGGGAACCTGTCAGCCTTTGGTGGTGGAGCAATATATCTTTGTCAGGAATGGTGGATAATGCATTGGGTGGAGGCGAAGGTAGCTGATGCATTTTGTAGTGCATGGGTATGGGTGATTTCGATATGTGAATGTCTGACATGCCGTTGGAGTCCAGAAGATTCCTGATGAAGTCACGTTGAGAGATCCACAGCTTACACTTTTGACGATCTCTCTCTATATTCATTCCTAGATACCTTGTTGCATTTCCCATGTCTTTGATCGTAAAGTGTTTGTTCAGTTCGGTGACGAACCAAGCATAAAGTGGGGGGGAATTGGTGCAAGTTAATCCATCGTCTACATGGACAGGAACAATAATAAGGAGATCAGAGTCGTCATCAGGGAGGGATATGGAAGGGTGTGGATTGGATTTTGACCAACAAGCATAGAATATGGCGGCGTCTACAGGGGATGGGGTAAGACCAATGGTGTGGAGGACAGAGGAGAGTTCCTTGAACCACTCATGCGATGATTGCTTCAGACCGTATAAGGCCTTGAGCAATCGTTGTGAAGCATTTGCATTTTTGAGTGGGAATCCCAGAACTTGTTTGACGTATACTTCCTGTTTGAGGGGCACATTCAAAAAGGCTGTCTTGACATCGAAAGTGTACAGATTGAAGTCATGCTTGTTAGCGAATGCAAGGATAATATGGATACTCGCAATTTTTGCCACAGGTGCATACGTCTCCCCATAGTCATCTAGTCATTGGTGGTGTCCCATCGCCACAATACGTGCTTTAGGAATAGTTCCTGATGCATCGGTTTTCCAGTTGAAGACCCAACTTAGGCCAATAGCTTTGCATGCAGCGGGGAGTACCTCAACTATGGAGGGGTCAAAAACACCCTTCTCCATCATGGCCGAGTACTCCATCTGCATTGCGGTCTTCCATTTCTTGTTATCAGATCATGCAATTGCTTCGTTATAAGTGAGGGGTGCTTTCGTGATGTCCCAGTCTCGTGTTAGGAAGTGCTTCAGTGTTACATGATGGGCTATGAGGGAAAGCAGGTATGATGTTGAGCAACGATTGTCATAAGATAAAAGAGAGATGCAAGTATCATTTTCTTCAATAATATTGATAGCATAGAGGGCATAAGCATCGGCAATTGCTAAGTTGTCGTGCTGTGGAAGGGGGCCACCTCGACAAAGTCTTGATTCATTTAATGATTTTTTGGATTGGATGATACTTTGTCACCATGCTTCGCCTTTGGGAGTTGATCTGATGGTTCTAGAAGGATGGGAATTAATGGTGGTAGGATCAGAATCAGAAGTGACAGGATTATCTGTCATAAAAGGTGGATCAGTGAGAGAAGACTTGGAACTGAGGCATCCAGGCGTGGATTCATCAAAGACAATGTCCCGGGAAAAATAGTATTTCCCCTTCAAGTCCCTGATCCACCAGCCAATGTGATTCTCCTCGTATCGTATGAAAATGCCTTCTAGCATTCAAGGACTGCCCTTAGTTCGTTTCTCAGGGGGGATCTGCATCCAACAACGGCACCCCCATACTCGCAGGTAAGCAATATCTGGTTTTGATTTGTGAAGAGCCTTGTATGGAGTTGTGTCCTTAGGGAGGGAAGAATTTGGTAAGCGCATGTAAAGATATACAGAAGTCAAAATTGCATCAGCCAGGAAGGATGCAGGTAATCCTGCATGTGCCATTAGTGTTTGTGAATGATCTTCAATAGTTCGAATCAAACGTTTGGCTTTCCCATTTTGAGAGTGAGTGTAAGGGGCTGTTTCCTGGTGAGTAATGCCCTTAGACTTCATGTATGAACCCATGTCGCCTTTGCTGAATTCTTTCGCTCCATCAGAGCAAATCATCTTCACTTTATTAGACATAATGTTCTCCCATTTGTTGACAGCAGTTTGTAACCCTTGTGAAGCGTCACTTTTCTTCCTGATCATGAATACTTCCACTGTGCTTGTGTGGTTGTCAAGAACGATGAACATATAACGTTGTCCATGTGGTGATGCCATAGGAAAAGGACTGGATGTATCGATGTGTAGTAATTCGCAAGGTGATGCAGTGCATCTGGCATTGTGTTCATAAGGTGATTGCTGGTGTTTGCCAACTAAATAAGAAGGACAAATGAATGAAGTGTTATTGCCTTGTAGTTTTATGCCAGTAACTGCATTTCCTAACAGAAGTGATGATGTTAACTCTTGGCCAGGATGCCCAGCCCGACAATGCCATAAGTTACATGTCAACTTTGGTTTGATGAAGGGTTCAGTCATCGATACAAGCACTGTAGAGGGTGGATCAAGAGAAGCTGGTCCGAAGATACAATCCAGAGTCGAAAGTCTGCCCAGAACTTTCGCTCAGATATATTTTCCTGCCAGAGTGTTATGAGTCTTGGGAAAGTAGATAGAGGTCCATGATTTGCTGAAGACAATAGTCATGTTCCTGTCAGTGAGAGCGCCAACAGAGATGAGGTTCACCAGAACTGATGGTGCATGTAGACAACTCCTTAGTGTGATTGGGATAGTAGTACCATCTGCTGTTGTAACTGTAATCTTAACATCGCCTTTCACCTTCGTTTTTAGCACTCCACAGTTGGCCGTCTTTATGTCTACAGCATCTTCTTCATGGTAAGTGAAGAAGTGTTCTCGATTCCAGATAATGTGTGTGGTGCAACCAGAATCCAGAATAGAGCGAGTGTCGGAGTTGAGTGCAATGAAGGAAACATCAGCAAGCTTGTCGAGAGAAGTGGTCTCAAAGGCAGATGTGGTGTACCAGTCAAACATCGAGTCGTCATTTTCAGTAAGTTCGTTACATTGTTCATACTCAGCAAAACCAGCGAAAATTTCTTCATCTGTCATACTCATCTCTTCCTCAACTATAGTCTCTACCGTAGTCTCCTCGACATGATATGCTTTGTTCGAGTTAGGTTTGTCGGGAGGTTTTTGAATTTGTTTATTGTTGACATTGGTGGAGATCAATGGTTTAAGAGCGTTGGAATGTTGATCAGTAGTATGGCCAAGTGCGTTGCATTTAGCACAGCGAGGACGATTCTGCGAGCGGACAATTTTCAATGTTTGTATTTGGGATTCAATTGTTAAGACTTGACTGGTAATTTGGATGAAGTAGTTGTAATCGACTTTATACGTGTGTCTGTAACAGTTATTGTAGACTTTGTGTTTGAGTATTGTGAAAGGAATGACAGAGTCAGTGGGCAAGTTGTTGACGAAGTCTACCATGATATCAGTGTAGATGACTGGTTGTCTGGAATTCTGGATGGATAGTAGAATGGACCGCCATTGAGTAACGAATTTGGTGATGTTATTGGGGCCAGCTTGGTAATGCTTCAAACGTGCGAGCACAGCATGAGCAGAAAGAGGGTTCCCAAGTCCATAGAATTCCCATAGGGTATCCAGAGCAACACAAGCTGTTACACTCAATCCCGTGTTCGGATCGGTGGCAGGGATTAAGGCAGCACATTCAGCAGAAAGTCATGATTGGGTGATGTGTAGTGCCGTAGCATCACGCATTCTCCAATGCATATGAGTATCCATTTCCTGAGGGGACAAATTCAGATCAACATAGGGAGGGTATGATGGAATCCTGAAAGGGTCAAAGGTCCGTTGATTCAGATCAGGTAGTTCGCATATGTGGTTTATGACACCAAGAGAAGTTGCCATTGCCATTATAGCTTTGTACCAGTTGCCCCACATAGTCCACCCAGTGAGTTCAGGAATTCCCATAGTAGAAGGGCAAGTAGAAGAAGTATTGGTATAATGGTGATTGGAAGGATTTGGAATGTAGTTGTAATTATGTATGTTATAAGGAGGTTGGTTGTTGTTCGAATTGTAGGTAAATTGATTGTTACTGGACTGTTGGTTATTTTTTGTATCGTAATTAAAGTGACAGTTTTTATTGTTAGGCGAAAGAGGACGGTTTGTTTTGTTCGAAAAATAATTATGTGATGAAGAGGTATGTAAATTTTGGACGTTTGATTGATTGTTAAAATAATGAGGATAAACATAGGGATTGTCACCGGGGTAGGATCCACATGG